>WEIV01017464.1:88682-102416 GCA_013390005.1 Calyptomena viridis
GTCACAAGCACATCTTCCTCGTGATTATTTTAAAAATATGTATTACACATATCATATATTTTAAAATAATTAAGACAGTAACACCCAGGAATCCTAAGATAAAGGTAAGCCTGATTATGACAGCAGAATTTGTGTGCAGATCTTAAAAGAAAAAAGGTGACATCACAGAGGAGCTAAAAATGCTTCTTTCTACTGAGATCCTTTCATGTTGATAAAATGAANGTGCGAGTAAACATCTCGGAGACCTTCACCAGTGACTTATATTTTAAAGTTTCACATATATTAGTTCAGAAACCCTATGTTAAGGCCTGCTGTTAAGCTTCTAGACTGAGGCCAATGAATTTGGCTTTGTTACTCCAAATGTGTAACTTTCACCTAACATCTTGATTTTGACTGTGATTGCTGGCAGAGCTGGCTGCATGCTTCTGGGGTAAATTATATTCTACCCATTTTCCACAGTTGTACAATTATGTTAGTTTCAGAAGATAGTTACAGACAAAGATCATAGTAACATTTAACCTGGAAATGGATGCAGGGGAAATGAAAAAGGGGCTTGGAAAAGGGATTGTAATGTACTGCTTTCCTTTCAAGTTATAAGAGCATGTGGACAATAGGACATCAATGCTTGCACACATTAAAATTACAATGCATCCTCATTGCAGATGTCAGTGCTATGCTCTTCTGTCCTTGTAAAGAATTCTCAAATCCATCAGAAAGATTGCATAACCCCTCACTTCAGGTCCCCAGTGAAGTTTCAAAGCTCCTTCATCAAGCTGACCAATTGTTAACTGCTACAAACATGATATCTGAGCAAAATCATTAATTTCTCCCAGAATGAGTATAATGGTGCTATATTGTCTTCCATTTCTCCTAAATGATCATATGTAAATAATAAAATTAAGTAGTTTGGTCAATTTTGGGTTTCACAAAGTAATGCAAAGTTGGAAAGTAAAGGGCCATTTAACGACGCACGGAAATTTGCTATCAAGGAATGTAATTTAAAAAGACATTAATGGTACATCCTAATATGCAGTATATGCAAGACAAAATACATATGGGAACAAATACAAGAGAGTGAGTTATGGAAGAGAAGTAGATTAGGAATAGAACATCTTTTGTGTGACTGCTCACTTCTATGTGAGAACAGTTTCAAACTGAGTTTTGCAAAATNTATATAATTATATTTTTATAGATAGAAATAATAATGTTTCAATTTAACATCATCCTGAAAGTATCTAAACACTTGGATGAATATTCCAAGAATATATGTATATTATTCCTCAGAGAATAGTTTCTCCAATAATAACATCTGAAATATATCGGTATGATGACTGACTGTGCAATAGCAATCAGGAAAGAGATATGCACTTAAAGTTGACAGCAAGATTCTGTTTTCTCTACATGGGCGAAATACTTGTCAGTTTTGTCCTTTCAGTGTATGGGGAAAGTGCTAGTGGTTAAATCTGTCACATGAANGTTGGCTGTCCACACAAATGTTGACTTCCCCAGTTTTCACCTCCTGCAACACACCAACAACAGATGGATGGGCCATATCTTCAGCCGCAGTAAACAATTGCAGCTTTGCCAGTCTTAGGGGAATTATGTCTATTTACACCAGCTGAAGAGCCTCCATGGTGAATAATTTTCTAGTAACAGTTAGCNTCAGTGTATGGGGAAAGTGCTAGTGGTTAAATCTGTCACATGAATAAAGCCAGGTTGGGCAGACTTCTTTAGTACAGGAGCAACATACTGCCTGTTTATTTCTCTTTCTGTACTGTTTAAATGTGACCAGATGGCCCATAACTTTCCTGACCACCCTGACACAGGCTGGATAGTGCTCATACGGATAAACTTTCTGCTTTTCTAAGTCTTGAATCCTTATATACTTNTAAGTAATACCTCCACTATTAAGTAGAAGTCACTCAGTCACCAAAAGGAGAGGAGGGAGAACCAACAGACCTCTGTCAGTACAGAAATGCTTGAAACGATGTTGTGTAAAAATAGCATATAGTTGAATANGAATTTCCGTGTTACGTAAAGGAGCTTACAGTATAATTACCCCACTAAAAAAATGCCCCTGTTTTCAATGGAGAGTTGAACACATTTTCTATCTATAAAATTGTTACAACATACTTTTTCCCCTGGGAAGAAAAATAAATCTATGAAGTAAATGTAGTAACTATAAAAGCCCGGTATTCTTCTCTCTTCTCTCCCATTCTACAGTTGCTGGGTTGGCAGATAGTGCGCAATGCTTTATATTATTTTACTATGTAATATATTGGTCAAATTATATCCTTGTACATATCCAAACATGANCACCACTCAAGCATTTAACCATGCCGAAAAGCCCATCAGCAGACTGAAAAGCAGTTTTCCCTACAAGTACAATTTAGGAATGCCTGGCTTGCTCATTCATAAAGGAGTGTATGTGATGTGAGGTAGTGAGATGCAAGTAAAGTTTTCTGGGTCTCCTAGCATGTTAGGTGAGAAGGTGGCTAAGATTAGTAGTGGAATTATCATTATTATGAATCCTAGGCCATCCTTGATGGAGAAGTATGGGTGAAATGGGATCTTGTCAGAGTTGGATGGAATGCCTAGGGGGTTGTTTGAGCCTGTTTCATGTAAGAGGGTGAGGTGGGTGAGTATAAGGCCTGTGATAATAAATGGCAGGAGGAAGTGTAGGGCGAAGAATCGGGTCAGGGTTGGGTTGTCTACCGNGCTTGAAACGATGTTGTGTAAAAATAGCATATAGTTGAATAGTACTGCAGTAACCCAGACTAAACTGAGGTTACTACACTGAGGTAGTAACAAAACACTCTCAAAGAGGTACTTGGTATATAGACACTTGCAGACCTCATTAAAGTTGACACATTTCTTCTGCCATCAGTGGCAGGGCAGATGAAAGCAGGGNTATATTGGTCAAATTATATCCTTGTACATATCCAAACATGATAGTTTAGAGCTCAGAGTTTTTGAAAGCTGGCAAAGGGAACTTGCAGTACCACAGACAACTTCATACCACAAAATCTCTATACTCCGTTTATCTACATCTTTTCCTGAGTGTGGTGTGAGAGTCACCCTTCCCTCATGTCTCACCCTCTCATATTGAAAGGTTTTTATTTCATTCTGAGAAGAGAACAGGTGTAGTAAGGACTGTAAGTGTTGTGACATCACTGAAAAATCACAGAGGAGACTAGGAATTAACTACTGTGGCAGTTATTCTTCAGCAAAAAACTTTCAGCATACACGCTGTGAAAATGTGTAAGAGCAGACACTTGCAGACATACGGGCTGACACAGAACTGCGGAACCAAAAGTAAANACACAGAACTGCAGAACCAAAAGTAAAACCAAGGGGTGCTGCTATCTGCTCTTGTTGACCATCTTTGGACATCTGATAGCCGGAAACTTCATTCTGTTGAGAAACTTGCTAGAAGAATTTTGCTGCCATAAATGTGCCAATAAAACAGAGCATATTGACATTTTATTTTGAAAACTAATGTTCTCCAAAATAGAGTGAACAGAGTTGTCATTAATGTACTCATGGAGAAAAAGCATATGTCATATAATACCGTTTCTCACATTTGGTGACTGCCATTTTATCCATGCAAATGAGAATACTTAATAACAATTAGAGATAGCAATTCTGCCCATGCCTAAATACCTTTACAGCAGTACCTAATTTGCAGGAGGACTAGACTTTTCTATATACTTGTGCAAAATCCAAAACTGCTGACCCAACTATTAGCAAATAATAATAAATCTTGAACACACGACACCAGTATTCAACAAGAAAGCTGCTGGGGACAAAATGAGAAGACGCCTAATGCTTTGCAGAAACCCATTAGCTGAATTCAGGAACAAAAGGCTTCAGTTTGCCAGGGAATGTAATGGGGGCTTTCTTCTATTGCGATACTTAAAAGAAGCAAGGCCTGAACTTCACTGGTGTAATGCAGTCGTGCAGACAAATAATTTAAATAGTATATCTTAAAAGCAAGTCATACTGTGTTTTTCAAATAACTGGTTTATTCCATTTCCTAATGCATCCTTACTAGATGAATGAATAATAATTTTTATAAAATGAGCTGAGACAGAGTTGGAAGTTATTAGGTAATATGTCCTAATATTGCTCTTAATGCAACATGGGGGGTTATTAACTGTGTGTCACACAGCATTCCCTGTGCCATTGAAAGGATCTCTGCATATTATGTGGAGTGCAAAGTGCACTCCCAAGTCAAATGCCCCTTGGTTTGTGCTATTGGTTTATTAGTGATAAAAAAACCATCTGATGAATGTTTGATTTAATGAATCTTACTTTAACCCTTGCTGCCAGTCTGCCTATATTTCTATATGATGAATTTTCGGGGGTGGTTAATTTATTTATTTGCTCTTGGTTCTAGTCGCTGTGTCTCTGAGGAATCAGAAAGTCGTCATTCCCCAAGTTCCCGACATTGATGCTGTGTCTGTGGCAGAGACTGTCTCAGTGCCAGAGCTTCGCCAGTTTACACTGTGCTTTGAAGCAACCAAGGGCAACAGCGATGACAATGATGACTGGAAGGTATTCTCCTACACTGATGCCTTGTCAACAGAATTCTTCAGCTTCGGGAAGACTGCAGAAGGCCATTTTCTGTTCATCTCAGGCACACTGTGCATCCTTGAGAATGCATTGCCCCGAAATGCAGAGTTTTTCACAGGAAACTTTCAACAGCTCTGTGTTGTAGTGGATAGCTTCTCAGGCTCTATAGGTATATATGCCAAAAGCACCTATCATATAGTGCACTGTCCAGGTATCTTTGACAAAGCTATCCCTGGAAATGGGAGGCTGGTGCTGGGCTCTAGCAGCAACGAAATGAGCTCTCTAAATGGGGACATTTACAACTTCCGTCTCTGGAATTTCACCATGAATGCGCAAACACTGGCCAACCTCAGCTGTGATGTGAAAGGAAACATTGTAGACTGGGAAAATGAATTCTGGAGTATTCCAGCTTCAGCACTGAAAGCAGAAAACAATTTGAGCTGTGGTGAGTACACCTTGCCAAAACTTTTTTGCTTATTTCCCCCCCTGCACTTCTGCATTGTGCTGAACATATCATATACCAAGATGGAAAAAAATGAGACTGTTCCTGTGAAAGAAAATAGCTAGGTCTTACCTTTCTTAGACTTTAGTTCAACTCTTACCATACATGGACGCTTTGAAAAGGTATAGAGTTGATTCCCTAAAGGAAAAGAACAAGTCCCCTAAGTATATTGAGTTACTGCTTGAAATGATCTGCAGACCAAAGTTTTTTCTAAACACTCCTTATTGACTCATACAAAAGGGGAATAACGGCAAGTACCTGCTAGGCTCAAATAAGATTCAAATAAGATTACAATCTTCAAATAAGATTACAGTAGTCTCTGGAGCAAAAAAAAAGTATGTTAGCTAACTAATTACTAAATATTTTTGTACCTGCCCTTTGATTAGCTGGAGGAGCACTTGGTAGCCTTGTGCTGTGTGTGCAGAGCCAGCAAAAGCAGTGACAAAACAACAATGCATATGAGACACAAAGCAGGAGAAAATATTAAATTAGAGGAGGCAGACAGGAAGGAAGAGTTTTAGGTCAAAATCATCAGATTTTATCTTCCTGATGACATATCAGTCCTTTCAATTGGTAATTACCAATGGTCTTTTTTTCTGTAGATTACTACAGAAGATAAATTTCAATACATTGTCCAACTTGTTCTCATTTTATGGCTTGGACACTTCATTCTCATAAGCGTCCAGGTGTATTTTTTGCATATGTCTATGTTATTACAGCTGGTTGACAATTTTCTACCGGAATGCTCTTTTTCTAGATAAAAAATCAAAACTGAAAACTTACTGTCACTTTTTTTTTGCTTCATAATTTTAGAGATATTTAAATAATTATAAAATGCATAGTGGAAAATCTGAACCATGGCCAGCAACAGCCTATACACATACATCATCAACTGCTATCAAACCGCATGTCCACAGAGTTTGAGTTCTCCACTAGAAATACAAATTTGTTGAAAAAACAAAAGCAAAAAAGCCAAAGTAAACAGCTACAGATGTTGCTTCTTTCTGAACCACGTGGGGTCACTTCATATCTAATGTAGTCCTCTCCAATTTTGCCTTCTGGCTCCTCTGACACCTTACTACTTACTGGTTCAAGCATAGTCTAAATAGTGTCAATATGAGTGTCTTCTGACAGAGCATCTGTCCGCACTCTGAGAGTCATTACTTTAGAACAGAAGCTGGCACCATTAAGACATGCTAATTTCTGTATATAGCAGTTCATGAGGGATTAAGGTGGCTAAAAAAGCTATCTTGCTTGCTTTAGTTTACTCAAATCAAAGTGTGAGATGCAGTCACAGCTAGACCCACCAAGACCCATCAAGACAAATCTCAGCATGCCTCGCTAAAAAAAGTTAAGCAACACCTCTGTAAAACCACAAGTAACTAGGTGCTTTCACCTTTCTATCAGAACAAAGAAAAAGCTGGTCTGACTGCAACTGATGAAAGCATTCTGGACAAAAAAGTTGTTTCTATTTCATCAACATCAGTATGAACTGATCCGATGGAGGATAAGTTCCCAGAAAATCTTACTTTTCTTACACTGTTATACAGTGATGCCTACCATAACACTTTTACCAAATAACCTCCCAAGACCTCTGTAAAAACTGCAGTCTCATTTAATTTTGACTGGAGTAGGGGTCTTGTTCTTTTTTTGGTTAAAGATTATATAGTCCTGTGACACAAATGTAATATCACAACTGTGGTCATAGAAATAATAGGCTTTTTCATTGCACAGCTTTATTCCTTGGGATGCCAGTTTTCAGTGGTTTTCTTACAGCAGAACATAGTCTTAGGAAAAGTATATTGGTGTTCCTATGTTAGGCCCAGGAGTCTATACAAGTCATTTAAAGTGTACCTAGGTATAAGCATTGTTATTTCCTCTAAATAAGCCTATGAGAAAACTAACTCACTAGTCAGTCTTTTTCTGTCTTAGATGTTAAATTACCTTCTGTGATACAGACTTTCCTGAGCCAGAGTATTTCCTAAAAGAAAATACTGGGTGCAGTGCCATTTCAAAGACGGTTACTAATCCTGGAGATTAAATTGTTAGAATTTTCTTCCCTTCCTCTCCTAGAGTAAAAGCCTTCTTTGTAAAACCGTCCTTCAAGAGGAGAGTTGATGAGTCAGGCTATCAACCATGAATAAACCACAGACGTCAGGGAGCTGACTCTTAACTGATTAGGCTTTATTTGACAGCAATGGAAGAATTTATGTAGAAAAGAGATTTTCACACAGCTCCAATAATGCTTCACCAGGAAGTGGCACATAATTTTAAAAAAGCAAACCAACCATTTAGCAGTGATCTCAACATATCTGTGCCTGAAGAATGCTTACGTTTTTCAAGGGATATTATTTTCATGGGTTTTTGGACAAAGCTTTTACAAGTGGATTTATGGAGCATAAAAACACTGGCAAATTGTTTGAGATAATCTTTTCATAATTTTACCTTTTACTAGTTTATTCCTTAGACTAATGTTTTCACAGCTGTGCAGTCATGGTGGGGTGTTTGTGTAAGACTTGACAGAATTCTGTTTTGATTGCCATACCTTTGCACAGATTGCATTTAAAGGTATACATACACAGCCTGGGTATTTGGACTAATTTTAGAACAAGTAGTCTAGGTAACGATAGCAGTATATTGCTATTGAACACCAGTTCAGAGTTCAGTGCAAGCAAATTGATGAGCATTTAGTCAATTTCTGGTTCTGATTTTGAAGCCTGCACTGGCTACATCTATAGTAGGATATGATCTATTCAGGTGAAGGTAATGTGGCAGCATGTCTGTCCATGTGTGCGATTGCATTTGTTTCATTTGGATTTCACAAGTCCTTCATTCCCAAAGGCCAAAGGAATCAAACTTCGCAGTCAGATTTAACTCAGTGTGGGATGTGTCTGCCTTAGGCAACTGAACAATGTTTCAGGCTGATGTAATTGCCCTCAGTGCTGTTTATGAATAGTGGAATCAAAAAGGCTATTCCACAGGTCAGTGCATCTTATACTGCAGAAGATGTCTCAGTGAAGTCAGAAGTTTTTTCGCTGTAGGAGTACCTGTTCCTCTCCACTGACTATAAAGGAAGTCTGGTATGACAAGCAGATACGAGTGTCTGAGTATTAGACATTAGAGCGAGATATACCACACAAAGTGTACATAATACAGATCCATGGGGTCTCAAGTCCTGTCAGCAAACCTGCTTCAGAGTGGGCTCCCATCTCCATGGGTCCACAGTTGAGAAACTGCTCAAGCATGGGCTTCCCATTGGGTCACAGCCTCCTTCAGGCATCCAGCTGCTCCAGCATGGGGTCCTGCATAGGCTGCAGCTGGATATCTGTTGCATTGTGGACCACCGTGGACTTCTGTGGACTGCAGGGGGACGACCTGCCTCACCATGGTCTGCACCACAGACTGCAGGAGAATTTCTGCTCCAACACCTGGAGCACCTGCCCCTGCTCCTTCTTCAGTGACCTTGGTGTCCATGGGGTTTTGCTCTCACATATTTTCACTCCTGTTTTGACTGCAATTGCTGTTGTACAGTAACTTTCCCCCTTCTTCAACCTGTTATCCCAGAAGGATTACAAGCATTGCTGATGGACTCAGCCTTGTCCAGTGGTGAGTCCATTTTTGGAGCTAGCTGGCATTGGCTCCGTTGGACACAGGGGAAGCTTCTAGTGGCTTCTCACAGAACCACCCCTGTAGTCCCCTTGCTGCCAAACCCTTGCCGTGCAAACTCAATACAACAGTCCTCTGATTAAAATGCTTTGTAAAGTTGGATTGGGTTTTTTTTTTTGTTTCACCAAATAAAATCACAGTCTTCTTTTAAATACTCACTCAAGAAAATATGAACACCCACAGATTTTCCAAACTACTCTCAGGTCATCTTTCCATGATACAGAACAGGGATTAAACTTGGAGTAGGATATTGACTGTTTAATATTAGCAAATCTATTTTGGGGAAAAAGAACTTTATGCAAGATGTAGTACATTCACTTAGAACATCCTTCCTGGAGTTCATAATTGTTTTTAGTCCATTAAAAAAATTCCTGAGCTCTAATATTTGTTGAGAATCACATGTTTTTAATTCAACCTTATATTTGTTGACAATACATGTAGTAGTATCTGTGGCATCATATGATTCCTGTGTCAAGGCTCCATGCTTCATTAGTTCTTGCATCACAGGAAATATATTCTTAGCTATCTTTACAAGCTGATGGGTGACGGTTATGTAATTTTATGGAGGAATAGTGTGTTTCATGAGAGAACCTCACTGAGTTGATATGATTCTGAAATGGTAAAGCAAAAGCCAAAAGGGCAACATTCCTAATAGGTTCACATTTTGCCAGTGCTCTATGGTCCCATTATTTTCAACACTTTATGCAAAGGGAGCTGTATCTGCAGCTGAACCTTTGGGATACACCAAGTGTATTTAACGCAGTTGCACCAGTTCTTTTTCTGTAGCCATTCTTATATGCCTTATTTTTATTTCCAGATAATCAAAGTGCATGCTTGTTGTTATGAATAATTCTGTAGAGGTACAGACTTATAACATTATCTGTTTATAAATCATACATACCAGAATATTAATCACACCCACACCCTGGGCAAAGGAACAAGTTTGATCACCTTTTGTCTGGTTGGTGTCTGTCACAGGCAGATTACTCAGAAGTGGGTGGTAGGTAACTTGTACTGTAGTAGCAGAGCGTAGTTGCTCCAAAGATTCCGTAAATCTTATGGCCATACTGACCCCTTTGCTTAAACATATTTCACATAGTACATGTAAGCTGCATTCCTTTAATGTGATGTTATTTAGAGAAAGCTAAGAAAACCACAGGAGGGTACCTGAGTGACTGTAACTTGCAAGTCAGATGGGTTTTCAAGGATCCCTCAGCTGAAAAAGAAAATGAAAACACATGAGTCTTATAGGCAAATGGCCATGTCAGTTTTGCCACTGACAGAAATTAGGACTGCACTGCACAATATAATGTATTTTCAGACATGATAGCTTTATTGCCAGCAGACAACTCTTTCTAAATTATTTGCTTTCTTCTTTTAAAGGCTCATATCTAATTCCCTCTTCTTCAATTGAACCAACCAGTTGTGCAAGTCTAGGAAGCCTTTGCCAAGGTAAGAAGCTTGGGTCTTTTTCATAGTTTCATCTTTCGGAAATCTTTATTCTCCTTAGATTTTTTATTCCATTTCTTTTTTATTATTGTTTCTAAAAGGATGAGTGGCAATGAAAAATAGTAAGGAAAGGAGTTTTTTAGTCTCATCAAGTGTGTGGGTATCCTGTATGTACAGTATGTGGAAAAAAATATGATTTCTGCTTTGATAATACATTGTGCAAATAGTCTCCAGTATCTCAAAACTAAATTAATTGACTGCCTTTATTTCTTTCTCCACCTCTTTTCCTTCTGATCATTTTGACAGTAAAATGTTAACCAGTATAAGAAGTGGGTAGATATGTAAATAAAAAATGAGCAGCTTTAAATAAAGGAACTGGCTATTGGCAGATACTCCCCAAAAGTCCAGGAGTGGAAGAATTTAGGAAAACTTATTTCCAAGGCAAGAATACGAAAAAAACATATCAGTGCATACACCAGGCATGAAAGAATGCACTGTTTTTCCCTCTCTGGGCCTTCTTAATGCCTTGACTGGTCCCCCCTCATGGGGCCTCCAAGGTCATCTGTGAAAAAGCTACGTTTTCAGGGAGTTAACTCCTCTGCAAGGCAGGAGAAGGAGAAACGTCAAGTATCTATGAGAAAAGCTTCCTTCCAGGCAGCAAATGCTTTCATGAATGACAGAAATTCCTTACCTCCTCAAATTAGATCTTCCAAAAAAGGTCTTTTCTAGCCACAGCTATTATTCAGGGTTTGGGGTTTTTTTCAATAAGCTATTTTGAGGTTAGATACTTTGAGGTTAGAAGGTAAAAAAAAATAACATCAAACTAATGATGTTTGATCTGGAGGCTGTTAGTTAATGAAACACATGCTATGCCACTTAGTGATGATTTAATAATGTAAAAATCACCACATATAGGAATTCATGAGATGTCTTTAAAGATCAGCTCAGTTGAATGTAAGGAATTGGTGAACCGTAAAGATTTCCATGTCATGTGAATCAGTGGACATGCAAGGATTGTTAATTCATTCTATTCCGCTTAGATGCTGAAATGACATGAACAACCTCAACCCATTTCCAGAACACAGACCTGATAATGTGTTGGCATGTTACGTTTAACTTTTAACACAGCAGCAACTGCACCAAAAATGTCTAGCTGTGTAACCCTTTTCTGGCTGAATGGTGGAAACAGGAAACAGGAGAGAATAAAATATAGGTGGGAAAGAGGAAGTCTCAGTACTCTTTCAAAATCAATATTTACAAGTAAATCATATTTAGCTTAAAAATAAAAGGGAAAATGCACTCTTCTTGAAAAGCCAGTAAGAGATCTGTGTAAGCCTTCAATGTGCTTTTTCCAGGTAAATTTGGTTCAGATTCTTGAAGTATATTGCACTGGTCTCCACAGGGAAAGTGAAATGCCATTAATGTTCATAATCAGGTTTCAAACAGTAATTTTCGGTCATCATATTCACAAAGCACAGTACGATCTAAATACTGCCACTCAAATACCTTGGGTAATGAGGCCTCTACAACTATTTGGTATTAGTCTTTTTATATGTAAAGGGTAATAGAGCCTTTGTGTGTTCTCTTGGAAGAACTCTGATTGTTTTCCTCCATCAAAATGGCATGGTATGAAAGGAAGAGACTATCTTTTATTACATCAGCTAATAGGGCTGCAGAAGTCATCACACTGTAAGCAAAACAAGCCTGCTTTTCTAAAAACCTGATTCTTTTTTCCAGCCTTATTAACTTCTCTAGTAGAAGATATTGCCTCTAATAAAAGATGCTACCATTCAAACTTGCCTCTCTTAACTTCTTAGACCATCACATCTTCAATAAATACTATGAGTATTTTCACGGAGGTAACTCTTCACTAAAAAGTGTTTGGTAAAGTGTCCCTTGTGTTCAGCTTGTCACTTTGGAATAAGATGCCAGATCAGGTTTACACTGTTCAGCACCATCATCATTATTGTAGTAATAGTGGAAATCATAAAAAGATTTCTGTCTGTTTCTGTCAACACCACAGACTCTCTCTGAACTGAGAGGCCAGTTTGGATTCCTTTTTTGTTTGTTTATTGTGTGGTCTGCAATAACACCAGTAAAATGTTTGTGGATGTAGATTATGTTGCCTACAGTCTGGTGAAAGAGCTGTTTTCTTTATTATGCCTAGTAAATATTTTCATTCCTTAGAAGATACCTCCTTTAACAGCATTGACTGGAAAACACAATCTTTTAGAAGCCTTATAACTTGTTTTTCAGACAATATGGCCTGAAGCTTCATAGAAGAAGAGATTTTTTTTTATATTACAGAGTGTCATTTTATAAGCTCACTTTCCCAGTTAGAAGCTGTTTGCTCCAGTGTCCAGCTTTTCCTTCTCTTTCCCTAATTGTCTTGTCTCACTGAAACCTGAACATGTGAACCCCTAACCTGTGACTTGAATTGATGACTTTCAGAATCAAAGGGTTAGTCAAATAACAAAACAAAACATAAAAAATGCAATTTCTTACCCAAAATACAATTATTTAACCTTTCCAGATTGATTTCCGGTCAAAAATCTTCAGTTTTTAACTAAGAGTTTTCTGGAAAAAATAAATCTGTCAGTGAGTGGATTTGCATTCCCTGGGAGTTACTGGACAAAATTAAATTATTTTCCAAATCATTATTTGAAAATTTAGTGGCACAATCTTTGAATTCCTCTAGCACATAAACCCTCCCATTCCACTGTGGGGAAAATTTGCAGTTTTGCCTTCTCCCTCTAATTTCAAAAAGTGTTTAGCTGGTTCTTGAGAATTGCATGAGGTGACTCCTGTTGGTTTCAGTGGGAACAGTACAGCTGAGCTTTCAAAATATACATGACACTTTACCTATTCCAAGTCTGATTTCACTTCTCTTCATTGTTTGGAGTTCAGTGGAGTTAATTGGATCCTTATATGGGTGTTTTAGTTTGTCATTTGTTTGTCATATTCAGTCTTTTAGTAGGGACAATGATTCTTTTCACAGGCAGTATTCTATTTGTATGCATCTTAGAACTTATTTTCTGGTCTTTGCACAGCTGTTTGAATCTAAAGCACTCATAAGAGGATTTTGAGTTTATGAGAGCAGCACAGAACTGATCTTGCAAACTTTATACTGGCAAAACTCCCACTGAAGTCAGTGAAAGTGAAGATTGCAGGATTGGGGCCTCAGTTCCTATCTATTCATCACTTTGTGCAGAAAAAATAATATGTTTATATAACATTTATGGCATTGTGTGTAGATGGTTTCATTTTACATGGTCATGCATTGTTCCCATTTTGTCTTACCTTATTAACATTCATATTTCATTCAAGTTCACCTCTTTCTCATCTTTATTACCAGCTACTGTAAATGCTACTACTCCTACACCACCCACTGTCACCACTAACATGCCTGATACTAATAGAAACGATAAGCCAAACAATGGTAAGAAATCCTGTGTTACATTTTTGCTTGTACTGTGTCTAAAGCAAATTTATTGTATTTTAAGGTGTGTTTTTCCTACTATCATAATGTCAAGGGTCATGTC
>WEIV01017465.1:0-24637 GCA_013390005.1 Calyptomena viridis
GCTGCACAGCACTGCATCCTTCCTGACGCCCTTTCTTCGCTCCTCCAGTAGACCAAGGCTGCCAGTGGCGCCTGGCTGTCCCATCTGAATATGCCATTCATGGAGAAGTCACGTCTCGGTGAGGGCAGCTCTCAGCTGTTGTGGCTCCCCAGTCATCTGACCGGTGCCGGGTGCTGGAGCCAGCCACCAGCCCTCTCCCTGGCAGCCAGAGGTGCCGGCAGAGCAGCAGCACATCCATTACAGTGCTGCTTTTGAGCCTCTCTCCATCACAAGACTTTTGTCCCAGTCACATCCAGGCGCCTTTGAGCCGGAATGACCCGTCTGCCCTTCCTCCATCGCCCACGCCTGGTGCTCTGCTTCCTGAAGCCATGAACACCCATCCAAGGAAACCAGTAACTTTCTTCACACAACAAACCCAAACCTTCCACCTGAAAAGCACCAGGTCATTTTGTCCATCATCACATCTCTTTCGCAGATAGTCTCTGGAGAGAGTCTCCCATCATCTCCCACCACACCTGCTCCCACACAACACCTACAACCCATCTGCAGGTCCATGTAGGACCCCTTCCATGTTCCCCACTCAGCTCTCTCCTACTCTTCCTTACACCTCCATAGTAAATCCTTCACTTGCTCTGTATTTTGAATAAATGGTGTGACAGTGACAACCAGCAGAAGTCCCCAGTCTTGTAGAAGGTGCCTTCAGGGGCTCATGGAGCAGCGTGACCACAGGCCTGGAGTGCAGGAATAGTTCCAAAAACGGCTTTAGTGGGTCTCTACTTATGCCAAACCACATACTCAGCAAAAGTTCTTTCTTCCCCTGTGGATTTACAATCTTGAGATCAACCAAGAGCATTCCATCACCTTCTACATCAAACCATGTCCAAAAAAGCAGATTAGGGAGCAACCACAGAAGTTTACAGTAGCTTGAAGCAAAAGAAGTGTTTTGTATAAAGGCTGTATCCTAGGCAAAATGAGCTTTAAATACAAACTCCTGTAAGCCAACTCCTTCTTCCTCACAATGAGAGGAAGACCCTAGGGCGGGGAATTAGGTGTCCCATTCCTTCACCTCCATGCTTTCCCAGTCCCACAGAAGAAAGCCAATTTTCCCAAATGCACCACCAAGCTGCTCAGTGCTAATGCAATCCATCACTGGAAGGGTACTCAAGAGAGATCACACTGAGTTCTTGTGACAGACACAATGAGAGTCAGTATTTCAAAGGTACATCTTCTATTTTCAAGTCATTCCTTAGAACATTAGCTAGACCCTGGCAGGCAGAATTCAGGATGTCCCTCAGCTGGTAGTAGGAGGCTGTTCCTTGAGTTTGGAGGTGGTGCACCGTAAACTCTTCTGTACTGCAAGCTCCTGGAGCACTGACACAGACTTGCATTTTGCTACCAGGAGATAAGTGTGAACAACTACTCCAAGGAAAACCAACACAGCAGCAGTAATGCAAAACACACTGCCCTTCTGCAAGCTTACCTGGCATTGCTGTGCCATACCAACCGTGTCACTGTGGAGAAGAGTGATCTCCTGCCATGTCCAGAGTTTGTGTCTCCTGACAGCACCTTCCGCAGCAGGGTTTAACTCGCCCTGCTCACACTGGTGGGAGGAGGAGTCTGGGCAGGGAAGGCACTCAATTCCCCCCAGGCCACCTTTTGGCTGGGACACCAAATCAACACGCAAGTTTGCACCAACCTCTTGTCTCTGGTTCAGACAGACAAGGAAGTTATTTATCACAGGCCAAACCAAACGAGCGATTGGGTTGGGGCACTCCTGCACAAGGGCTGTTTTGCAAATAGGGAGCTTAATGAAGGAACTGCTGAGCTGTTCCCAGGCAGGAGAGGTGGCACAGGGAAAGCACAAAGGTCTCAAAGCTGGAGCAGAGGAGCTGAGGAGGGCTTAAGTTCACCTTTCCATCCCAGCTGAAGCCATGCTCAGGAAATGGGGGCAAAATAAGTGCCTTTTGTTCTGTAGGGAGAGAAAAGGTGCTCGCAATGATGATTCAAGTGACAATGGAGCACCAATTTCATATAAATGTGCACATACCCCCATTCTACCAATCCCCAAACCTGTTTAATATCTCTAACAGGTAAAACACTTAAAGCACCCCAAAAGCAGAAGCTGTTTTGTCACAGAGGCTGCTGCATGAGGGCATCTTTTGTGCTCCAAACCCCAGCATCTCCTGCAGCAGATTTCACCCTCCTGAAAACCCCATCCTGTACCCAAAGCCACATCATGCCTGCTCTGAAATGTCAGGGCTCTCTCTAATGGAAGCTGGATGACTGGTAAAGAGGCCACAGCAAGAAACTGGATTCACATGGAAGGAAGAGAAGGGAACCCTTCTGTTCCCAGGGAATATTGATCATGAAGAGACTTTAAAAGGAAAAGGGGACGTGCACTACGTGGGAAAATTGATCTGTTTACAGAAAATATCTGCAGGTTGCCTGAAAATGAATATCCTTCATGTGAAAGTTTCCTTTGAGAGAGCATGAACTTCGGATACATTAGAAGGTTAAGAGTGTAAGTAATGTGTTTTTTCACCTTTAGCTAAAGGTCACAGAGCATTCAAACAATTCCTCTGTTTCCAAGCTGAACATGACAGAAGTTAACTAAGCACCCCAACACTACAGCTAATGAATATGGAAAATAGAAATGTTTTCCCTGCAGTCTGGCCAAGAACTACTCAGTATCCTTAAGAAACTGCTGATTATTGGTGATTTTAGTTTCACCTCAAGAAAGTCAAACAAACCAGAACCTTTTCACCAAGCTTCCTTCTTCCCTTTAAAAGCATGCTTATTTGTCAAAGCTTTCTGTTAGTCATTTTCTAATAGGACAGAATTAAACCCAGGGTCATTATAAAGTATTGCACACATCTAACCTCTTTGACAGCTGTTGGGACCAGATGTCTCTCAGTGAAGAGGAAGAGGAGGAGGACACCTGAATACGGCTGGGGACCTGCTTATCCTGTGGAAGAGGATCCTGTTTGCTGCATCACCCATCAGAGCTCACTCCGGGTCAGACTCATGGGTTCACAGCCCTGCCCAAAGCTGGCACCTAAGAGTGAAACCAGCCAACAAACATCCTCACTCAACCGGTACTGGATCTTCTGTTCCAGCTCCAAACTCACCAGTAGCTCATGGAACATGGTGCTGGGAGGAGGTGCCCATATGTATAGAGCGTATTTCTGTTTGTTCACTTGAAATACATATTTTTTCCCCATTTTGTTGGATATTCCTTTGGACATTATGTGATGCAAGAAATAAAATGCCCAAGCCTCCTTCCACTGCCTGCTGCCCCTTCACAACATCCCCTCTCACTTGCCTCATCTGTGAAATCAAACAGCTGCAATCCTTTAAATCACTTTTCATAAAGTGTCTCCAAGCCTAAAATAATGTCACGGCTCATTTCTGAGCTCAGCATTCCTGCTGCGCCGCATTTCCCTGGGTGCGACCGTCACAGTTGGACTGTGATTATTTATTTATATTATAATAGCATTTGCAGCCCTGCTGTGCTCAGCCCAGCACACGCGC
This sequence comes from Calyptomena viridis, assembly GCA_013390005.1. Classification (NCBI taxonomy): domain Eukaryota; kingdom Metazoa; phylum Chordata; class Aves; order Passeriformes; family Eurylaimidae; genus Calyptomena; species Calyptomena viridis. The sequence continues at coordinate 3,532 of WEIV01017465.1, forward strand.
CCAGGAGGTGACCCAGGGCGTTTCCACCACCAGGATAAGGAACCCTGAGCCGACAAATTCCCAGTTCTCAGAAAAGGATGTCTTGGAACGCAACAAACCAGAACCAAAATTTAATTAGATGCAAGACATGGTGGTGTCGGGTTAGTTTTGGCCTCTCTTGCTTTCTTCCAAACAAGCTCTCACTGTGCAAACACACCCCATGACAAAACTGACCTGGCCAAGACATGCAAGGAAATACCGCTGACTTTTAATATTAAACAGCACAGCAACTTCAAAGGAACTGGGCTCTCCTCTCCCAAGCAATCCCACCAGAGATCAGCTCCAGCCCCAGAGCCATGGCCAGGTTCCAGCTCATGGCGCCGCTGAGCAAGAGACACGTGTTTGCAAACAGCTGAGAGCAGCGGGGCAGATCATGCAGGGACACGCTTCCAGAAACACTCTGCCTACCCTCCCAGGAGAGGCAAGGTGTGTTGGTTTGTGTGGGGCTGTCACACTTCTGCTGAGAGAAGCCTTTTGGCTTTCCATCCAAAATAATCTCAGCTCGAATCTCTTCTGCATCTAGACACCCAAAAGGTATCACATAACTTCTGGTGATTACATGTGGCTGTAAAAATAGCTTCTAGTAGCAAATGCCAGGATGTTCTTCCAACAGTAACAGAATAGAATAAAACCAGTGTTCACTGCAGCCAGGGAGCAGGGCAGGCTGGAGGAACCCCCAGCTCCAGCCCACTGCAAACACCTGCCCTACTCGGCTCATCCTGCCATTGCAGCTCTAAAGGGAAGCAACCAAGATTTGCAGGAGACAAGGGCACAGCACCCCAAGGCCAGGAGCATTTTGCACTCTTTTAAAAATCAGTCTCCACACTGCGGATTGAGGTTGTTTTGGTTTGTTTTTAAACCACAATTTTGCAACAACTGCAGATCGTGCTCACCTGATCACATCTTCCTCCTGTTCGGGTTTCCGATAAAAAGAGAACTGGGATTTTCTTTTTGAGACAAATGTTCTTGGTTCTGTTCCACCCCCCAAACAAACACACTCGCACCAATGGAAGCAAAACTCCCATAAATTGAACCAGGTCGGCGTGTCTCATACCCGGAATGAAAAGCTTCATTGTGCAGCAGCACGCAGGCCCCGAGCGATGTAGATGAGCCAGCAAACGCAGCCAAGAGCTCGTCCTGTGCCCTCCTTAACGTTTCTATTTCAAAGCCTTTCCAAACTCCAGCTCCGCTCCCTGTGCCATTCTGCTGAAGCCAGGCAAAGAGGGCAAATGAGGGAATTTCACCCCTTCACTGACACTTCATACACACATTTCCAGGCCTCTCAAACACTAAACCCAGCACAGGCCAAATCTGACCATTCAATAAGCTGTCACTGTCAAACATAACTCCCGAACAACATCTCCTTCCTGGCTGTGGCCATCTTGCTGTGACCCACCGAGAAGTGGCTCTGACGAACCCCGCAAGTGTGAGCCATATTCCAGCACCTCAGAAGATTCCTTTAAGCAGCCTGAGCTGACTAAAGCTGTTCCAAAAAGGAGAGTTTCTTCCGTTAAGGGCTTAAACCTAAAACATTCACCCATGAGCAAGCACAGACGTGAGTGACATGGCACAGAAAGGAGAGGCTGGATCCAGGTGAATTAACCTCTGCAAATTCTGGTACAGCCAAAAAAAATTTCATCACCAGGTTATGCCTTGATCCAAGAGAAGAAAAGACTAGGGGTCAATGATAAGAGAAGGAAAAACTGGGGAAGGATAACTGAGCTGCTGAGCTTTCTGTTTTATCTTCTTGCTCCTCAGGAGTGCCACATAAAGAGAGGCAGGTCTTCTGAACAAAGGGCAGGTGGCATGTTCACTCCCAGCTGTTTGTGTGGGAACCACAAGAGCTCTCCCATGGNTTGAAATACATATTTTTTCCCCATTTTGTTGGATATTCCTTTGGACATTATGTGATGCAAGAAATAAAATGCCCAAGCCTCCTTCCACTGCCTGCTGCCCCTTCACAACATCCCCTCTCACTTGCCTCATCTGTGAAATCAAACAGCTGCAATCCTTTAAATCACTTTTCATAAAGTGTCTCCAAGCCTAAAATAATGTCACGGCTCATTTCTGAGCTCAGCATTCCTGCTGCGCCGCATTTCCCTGGGTGCGACCGTCACAGTTGGACTGTGATTATTTATTTATATTATAATAGCATTTGCAGCCCTGCTGTGCTCAGCCCAGCACACGCGCCCAGGAGGTGACCCAGGGCGTTTCCACCACCAGGATAAGGAACCCTGAGCCGACAAATTCCCAGTTCTCAGAAAAGGATGTCTTGGAACGCAACAAACCAGAACCAAAATTTAATTAGATGCAAGACATGGTGGTGTCGGGTTAGTTTTGGCCTCTCTTGCTTTCTTCCAAACAAGCTCTCACTGTGCAAACACATCCCATGACAAAACTGACCTGGCCAAGACATGCAAGGAAATACCGCTGACTTTTAATATTAAACAGCACAGCAACTTCAAAGGAACTGGGCTCTCCTCTCCCAAGCAATCCCACCAGAGATCAGCTCCAGCCCCAGAGCCATGGCCAGGTTCCAGCTCATGGCGCCGCTGAGCAAGAGACACGTGTTTGCAAACAGCTGAGAGCAGCGGGGCAGATCATGCAGGGACACGCTTCCAGAAACACTCTGCCTACCCTCCCAGGAGAGGCAAGGTGTGTTGGTTTGTGTGGGGCTGTCACACTTCTGCTGAGAGAAGCCTTTTGGCTTTCCATCCAAAATAATCTCAGCTCGAATCTCTTCTGCATCTAGACACCCAAAAGGTATCACATAACTTCTGGTGATTACATGTGGCTGTAAAAATAGCTTCTAGTAGCAAATGCCAGGATGTTCTTCCAACAGTAACAGAATAGAATAAAACCAGTGTTCACTGCAGCCAGGGAGCAGGGCAGGCTGGAGGAACCCCCAGCTCCAGCCCACTGCAAACACCTGCCCTACTCGGCTCATCCTGCCATTGCAGCTCTAAAGGGAAGCAACCAAGATTTGCAGGAGACAAGGGCACAGCACCCCAAGGCCAGGAGCATTTTGCACTCTTTTAAAAATCAGTCTCCACACTGCGGATTGAGGTTGTTTTGGTTTGTTTTTAAACCACAATTTTGCAACAACTGCAGATCGTGCTCACCTGATCACATCTTCCTCCTGTTCGGGTTTCCGATAAAAAGAGAACTGGGATTTTCTTTTTGAGACAAATGTTCTTGGTTCTGTTCCACCCCCCAAACAAACACACTCGCACCAATGGAAGCAAAACTCCCATAAATTGAACCAGGTCGGCGTGTCTCATACCCGGAATGAAAAGCTTCATTGTGCAGCAGCACGCAGGCCCCGAGCGATGTAGATGAGCCAGCAAACGCAGCCAAGAGCTCGTCCTGTGCCCTCCTTAACGTTTCTATTTCAAAGCCTTTCCAAACTCCAGCTCCGCTCCCTGTGCCATTCTGCTGAAGCCAGGCAAAGAGGGCAAATGAGGGAATTTCACCCCTTCACTGACACTTCATACACACATTTCCAGGCCTCTCAAACACTAAACCCAGCACAGGCCAAATCTGACCATTCAATAAGCTGTCACTGTCAAACATAACTCCCGAACAACATCTCCTTCCTGGCTGTGGCCATCTTGCTGTGACCCACCGAGAAGTGGCTCTGACGAACCCCGCAAGTGTGAGCCATATTCCAGCACCTCAGAAGATTCCTTTAAGCAGCCTGAGCTGACTAAAGCTGTTCCAAAAAGGAGAGTTTCTTCCGTTAAGGGCTTAAACCTAAAACATTCACCCATGAGCAAGCACAGACGTGAGTGACATGGCACAGAAAGGAGAGGCTGGATCCAGGTGAATTAACCTCTGCAAATTCTGGTACAGCCAAAAAAAATTTCATCACCAGGTTATGCCTTGATCCAAGAGAAGAAAAGACTAGGGGTCAATGATAAGAGAAGGAAAAACTGGGGAAGGATAACTGAGCTGCTGAGCTTTCTGTTTTATCTTCTTGCTCCTCAGGAGTGCCACATAAAGAGAGGCAGGTCTTCTGAACAAAGGGCAGGTGGCATGTTCACTCCCAGCTGTTTGTGTGGGAACCACAAGAGCTCTCCCATGGATGTGAGAAGCAAGGACTGGGCTCACGGGGAAGCAGTGACCCCACATACAGGAGAGGATGGTCATTTCCTTGTGATTCAGTGCCAAGGAAAGGCAATGCTGATGAGGGCTGGAGGCCACGTACTCCTGCTTCACGAGAATGGCCAACCTTTCCCTCTCTCCCCAGGCTGGATACTGCACCCAACCAAGAGTGCTCCTGCCAGGAGAACAAATGGACACTCAGAAATTATGAGCCAGAGCCCATGAGCACCACCACAGCAAGTGCCAGGAAAAGGCTGGAAAGGGAGAGAAAAACTGAAAAAAGCACCATATGGAGAAACAAAAGAGGATCCCATGAGAGAGGAATGATGAAATCCCGTACCGCAGGCACGGAAACGGTCTGATTTCTCTGTAACAGCCACATCCGAGACCACTGCAGCTGAACCACTGCCCCAGCAACAGGAACACGCCACGCGGCTCCCACCCTGCGAGTGGGTAGGGAAGGAAAGACTCTCCTTACCGCATGCGGCCGGGCAATCTGAACCGGATAGGACATGGCGTGCGGGGGGTAGCGCGGCTCGGCAGCACGCCAGCTCTGCGTCACGGGCTGCGTCGATCCAGACATGTCGAAAGAGCAGGAGGCAGTCGCTGCTCCCAAATCACTGACCAAGGATTAGGAGAGCCGAGAGCTCCTCTTCATCATGTGTGTGCTTTCCACGTCACGCAATAGCTGGAAGGGAACAGGAAAGAAGCAGGTTAAAATTTAGTCAGCCACAGTGTTGTGAGAACCAAACATCAAGCCTTGGGAAACCACCAAAACCTCATTGCCCTCACAATTCCCCAGCAGCCCCATTTTCCGCTTGGCAAATGCCACTGCCAAGTTTTTGCTGCAGATTACTCCTATCACAGGATGTCCAAATAAAAGATTTTCCCAAATCCATCCCGCCCAACTTCCCTGGAAAGCCTTCCCCCAGCACCAGCAGGACCAGAACAGCAAACTGCCAGCAATTTATTTGGGCCCTGTTGATCTCTGTCTCCAAGTCTCTTCGAGATGGATATTTTTGCAGGGTGACTTAATTTCCAAAAACACAATCTAGAGCTTTGGCATTTCACCACAACGTCCAAAGGCACAAAGTCCCTTCCCAGCCCATCCCTTTCCACATCCACACTCTCACATGTCAGTGCCCTCCTTTTAGAGCTGTGGCCACTTCTGCAGCCCCCTGAGGTAAGGTCTGATCTATGCCAGGAGGGACACCAGGCACCAACTTCCCCTGCAGCCATGTCCATCCAAAAGGCTACACTAAAGCTCACGATTAAAGCACATCACACACAGAGAGCTCCCTGGATCAGCCTTTCTGATCAGGACCAAGAGCCAGAGAAGACACCACGGCCCTAAGGATATTTTCACAAACACTCCTGTTACCCACGTGTTCACTCCTGTACCAACTGTTGCAATTCCTTTTGCAGCTGCAACAGAATTAGGAAAACCAACAAAGTGGGAAGACACTCCTTGGCCCTAAGAGGAAATTTACAGGTTACTGATATTTGTAGATACTTCATGTAGTTTGCTCCATGAGGATTTGAAGGCTCCTGGGTTTTGTCTGGATGACAATGAAAAAATAACAAAGGTCTAAATGCTGCATTCCATCCCTGCCAGCTTGAGGTGCATTAAATTTATTATTCATATACTAACGATTAGTTACACAAAGCATAAATTCTCACCACTGCCTGAGTTCAGGGTTGCTACCAGGACTGATCCGAGCAGGGAGAGCCCTGATCTGTAGGATTGATTCTCCATTCCACCAACACTCTGCACACTCGTGCACCTCCTGCCCGGTGCAGGTACACGTTATGTATAGATGTATGCAAGGTTTTTGGTAGTATCAAAATCTTCCATCAGCACACCAGGAGCAGCAGAGGAAGCTTCCAGTACCACAAGCTCCCAGCAGCCTCTCCCCACGCTCGTGGTCTCTGTGCATGGGGCGCACAGCCAGTCCCAGCCAACGCAACTTCAACTGAAACAGCAGTTGGCGTGTACAAAAACCAAAAGAGGGTGGGAAAGGGGGGGGAAAAGAGGAAGCTTTTCTTTTTCTAATTTTTTCTCCTCCTGTGAGACCACAGATCAGTCTATGCTGATAAACCCCTCGCTATCTGCTGCAGGCAGGCACAGGGCTGCCTCGCTGGTTTGCTGGCATCGATGCACCGATCACAGCCAGAAATAAAACCAAACCAAGGCAACAGTCCCCCGGCAGCCCAGGCACAATCAGTGGCCAGGGGAAAACAGTCCAGGGAGGCTCCCTCATACAGAGGTCAAAGCGTATAAAAATAGCATTTTTCAGCAAATCCCAATGAAGCCTAAAAACGGCAGACACACAAAAACATCGCCATACTCCTGCCAAGGGTCAGGTGAGTCTCTCTGGAAAAGAGTGACGCCAAGTGATGTATGAAGAACACACATCAAGGTTTGGCTTTCAAGGCAGAGAGCAGAGGGACAATCATGACTCTCCTGCTTTTGGCTCACTTTAAGCACAGGAGCTGGGATTCCCCCCAGCCCTGCACCCATACATCCCTGCCGAGCCCCAGTGCACCTTACCTGCCACTTCAGGGAAGCACAGTTGGCCTGGGAACAGCCTGACTGTCACCCCAGATGAGCCAGCCTCCCCACGCAAGAGCTTGGTGTGCTTGGCGCAATCCACCCCAGGCAGGAAAGCCCCTGCACACGCTGGGGAATTCAGAGGCACCCAGAAGACGCGTATTTATACTTCTAGTATGACTGTCCTACTTCCCCTCATGCTTCCGACTGGATGGGATTTTAATCACTGATTCCCACCCAAAGCGGAGGGCTGTGCCAGGAGCACATGGTTCAACACCGTCTCTGACCACCCTCCAGGGACACACCACCACCCTCCTGGGACACACCAGTAGCCTCCCAGCTCTCCCGCAGCCCATGTGTTTCTCCAGGAGCAAATCCTCCCTGCAGCTACTGAGGACACGTGCATGGGGCTCTTGAGGGCTCCAAAAGCTCACTGGGATCGGCAGTAATTTAAGGTACTTTCCTAATAACGGATTCAAACTCGGACATCTTGGCTTGCAGCCACGTACGAGTTAATTACCACATGTAAACACACACACACACACACACATATATATATATATACACACACACACACATACGTACACCACCTCCCCCCAAGTTGGGGCCCCAGAGCTCTTGGCAGCTTCCAGCAAACCAAGGCTTCCTTGGAAGCTCAGAAGGTAGACCTGATCATGCCGAGGCAGCTGTCTACAGTAAAAGAAATAGAATGGTTTTTCTTTTTTTTAAGCTCTTCAGATCAGTTCACCTTAAAACTCGGCACCAGGTGCAAAGCCACATGGTATCAAGCTCTAAAACAGTTTAAAAGCTTTTTTGCCTTTGTCTGTGGAACCAAAAAGAAGTTAACTGTCTACTAGAGGGCTACAGACATGGGATGAATTTACAGGGGCCAACAAAACTGTCCTGCACCAAGTAAAAGTGTCTGCGAGCCATGGCCTGCATTTATCAGATGCTAGCAGGAACACAAAAGGGATTTTTCCTTAACAAAGGCAGCAAACCGCCTCTGCCTCTACTGAGGCTGCTTGTTTGAAGCCCTGGAAAGCCAAGAGTGCTTGCAAACAGGCACAAACAGGAGAAGAAACACTGCCCATGAATTTCCACCCTTGCAAACAGCAGGTAACCAGAAAGATCTCAGAGCAAGCCCAAGGCCCTGGATATTTGCACCTCAGAGGGACTGTGGGATGGAGCCAAATGAAATCACTAAAGCACTGGGTCAGCTCCACAAATGCCATCACCTCAGATCCCATTTTTACATTCCATGTGCCCAGCCCAGCACTGCTCTGAGGAGGAGGGTCCACGACCAGCTGTGAGTGCTGCCACTGGGGAGTAAGTGGGAGCACATCATCTTGCTGGGGATGCACTGGTGCTGCTTCAGAGCTGAGTGCAGCTGGGACACTGCTTGGCCACCTATTCCCAGCAAAATATTAATTATTTTTAAGAGAGGAACACAAACAGTAGGAGCAGATTAATGGAAATGAGAGCAAGTGGGCAGCCAGGCTCTTTAAATCCTTAAAATCAAACTGTTTGGTTCCTATTTTTCTCAACTCATTTTGATGAGGAACAGACATTGTCTCACAGGAAAAGTATTTCCCCCCCAGTTGGAGTCTCCATTCGAGACTGTTTTACCTACAGACCTGCATTAGCCATTATAGCACTAGGTACCAGGAGATTTATGGTCTCTGATTAGGAACAGGAGGAAGCTGGAGGTTACCAGCAAACTCAGAATCAGGGCTACAACATGAACCTGTGGACAAGGCAAGAGACCTCAGAACTTCCTAAATCCATTCAATTCCACATGTTGAGAGACTCTCAGAATTCTGCCCCACTGCTGAAGCTTTCAAAACTCCCCCATCCCCCCCAACACCACTCTGCTTCCCTGTTTCTCCTCTCCGTGTGCTGTCTTTATTACTAAAATTTTCCCCATCACCTGTTCTCCCAATTCACACCATGAAAGGAGGCTACAAGCCACTGCAAGTTGCTGCAGGCTGGCCCACATGCCGAGGAACTCGGCCCGCATGCCCAGCTGCCCCAGCACCTGGCAGTTCCCAGCAGTGTCCCCCAGCTCAGGCACAGCCCACGCTAACAGGGTACACACCACCGGGCCAAGCACATTCACATCCAGCCCAAAAGATGGGCGTGGACAAGTCCACAACCCTGCAGTCATCTATGGATTCTCAGCCAACAGCACTTGGACACAGGGCTGTACAGCTCCATGCTGGGCCTCCAGTGCAGTTCCCGACTGCAGCAAAGCACACACTGATCCAGTCAGGACCATGCTAAAACCCTGCAGGTTTAAAATAAGGGTTTGCAATTAAAACCAGTTGCAAAAAATTTAATTAACATCATTCAACACGCTTGTTGCTCTTCAAAGTTAAAGCCAATCCTCCCAATTGGCTCCAGATTCCTCAGGGAGAGCAGGATTCCCAGGCGAGGTCCCTGGCTTTGCTGACATAGTACAAATGTGGGCCAGTTGCTGTAATCGCCCTGTGCCTTAGTTCATCTGTCTGAAAGGTGAGAACAACAAGACACTCCCAGCTCACAGAAAATACCAGTTCATCCATGCTCTGAAGAGTTTTAAAGATCCTAATGAAAATATATGGCTCAAGTTCAAAATACACCTTTTTTTTTTTTTTAAGAAAAAGCAAGGACATGCTGAAATAAGATTAACAGAATATTTTGTTTCCTAAGTCCAGAGTAATGTTACTCAACTTGTGGTCTACAGACCATGGATGATCTATAGAAGACGTTAGGAAGCAGCCCACAAAATAACTGCAAAAGACCTTATTAAAAGGCAACAACTAGTACCACCACACCATCCAGACAAGACAAATAAGAGAAATGCTCTGGCACTCACCAGTGCATTTAACTGAAGAATATTGACAACAAAGCTCATGTTTAATTACATTAAAAGATGCCGGTTTTGGAAAAAACAACAAAGTCATCTTTAATCAAATGCTAAATACATGACAATTTTCCTCCTCAAACAAGACATAAAAGGTATATATCCTCCAGTCAACTTGTGTATTTCGAAATAAAAATTAAAGAGACTTTTGTTAATAATGCTTAATGAATACTGAGCTATAACGTCCACCTCCAAGAGTCCAACCAACCTGGCTTAAAAAACCCCAGCACCCACTTGTGTGTGGCACAGAAGAGTGTACTGCCCATCAGCCGCCATCCAACTGACATGCTGTACAGCTCTAGATCAAAACCAGACCTGACAAGCAGCTAAGAGATTTACCCACCCTGTCTTTAAAGGATGTGTGGAAGCAAAAATAATTAAGATGCGATGAAAATGAGAGATGCTCCTAAGAAATGCAACACAACGTAACGCTAATGGCTTTGTCTAATCAATATGTGCATGAAATTTTCTTGGAAGACAGTTGACACTATACACAAATATTTGTATGTACTGTATCTATTAAGTCCTTTCAAGAGGAAAGCAGGCCGTCTGCCATAAATTTAGGGCTCTATTCAGAATAACAAAGATGACAATGTCAATGTCTGCAGCCCAGGAATTCACAGTAGTGTTCAATCTCAGCACAGCACAGAGGTTTTGCATTAACACTGCAGCACAGGGTCAACAGGAAAGATCAGACACATCCTGAGCTCTGTGGCATGGAGGAGAGGTTATTTCAACCCCAGAGGTTCAAGGCTTGTACCTGCATGTGTTCGTAAAACATTTTGCTTGCTTTGGTGGAATACAAAAGCCAAGCCAGCCTGGCAGCACCCTGCACATGATGGTCAGACCCTGAAATTACTCAGGTGTTCCTCCAACAGCAGGATACAAAACAGCTCTTGTCCCATTCCCCAGGTGACCTGCTGGCAGCAGCCCTTCTCCCTGTTCTCTTTTGTCCAGATGACTTTTGAACTAGATTTTTTTTGTTGCCTGACTGACCATGTGGGTGCACAAGCAATTATGGCAGCAGATCTGGGGGAAGAAGGGGCCTGAGGCACCATGACAGGGCTGATCAGAGCAGGGTGTTGCCCTTGTAACAAGGTACAACTGGTCCCTAAGGCCATGGAGGGGATGACGGAAGATCAGGACCTGAAGTCTCTCATCGTGGGTTGCTGTCTCGTTGCTGGAAACCTCCAGGCTTCCTCAGCTCTCCCACCACAGCAAGGCTCCATGAAGAACCGGTTCCTATCCCTGACGAAAGATGACTTCTCTGCCCTGCTCCTATCACTACCCAAAGTTGCAAAGCAGGATTTGCCGCTTGTATTTCTCCTTTTCAATCTTTCCAAGCTATTTTGGGCACGAGACCCATGTTTAACTCTGCCCCAAGATAACCTTTGCAAGCATTTCTGTACAGATCTTGGCACCACAGCAGCATGGAGCAAGGTCAGAGGGGTGGATTTTGCCAGCCTCGTTCCTGGTTGTGTTTCGAAAGGCAGGTTTGCCAGACCAGCTGCTCTCGGCCGTGGCACAATGTTGGCCTGATGCTTCTGGAAAGGACATGCTGACTGTGCACTGTGATTCCCGTCCCTGACAGCCCTCGCTCAGACCCCAACCCTCAGTAGGAGAATGTGGTTCCCTGGGAACAGATGAGACATCTGCACGTCCACCTCACCACAGACACTCCTTGTCAGGGGAGCACTTGCAGTGGATTTCACACACTTTAAGTACGTCTCAGCCCTTGGCAAAGGGGTTGCAAGTGACCTTGTGATGGCTCCCAGAGGGACGTGTATGTGCTTAAATGAACAAGACTGACCCATTTCTCTTTGCAGGAGCACTCAGCCATCATTCCCCAGCTGCACGGACACTGTGTTATTAAAATGCACAAACCACACACGAAGTGCCAGCCTGGCCACAGCTCCAGCCTCAGGTCAGCATCAACATGGCCGGTCTGAGTCTTTGCTTTTCAATTTCTGCCATAGCATGCTTCTTTTCCTCTAGTTTCCTTACTCCCATTGTTGGATTTTCCCCTTCTAACCAATTTAGAAAAAGTAAGCATCTCCTGATTTTGCAGTTGAGACTGCAAAACCACGCAGACAACCCGTGGCTCTTTGGACAGTGAGCTTGTCAGCAGGGAGCTGCTCTTGTTATGCAATACCATTGTTGCTCCTGTGCCAGGGTGCCCATGGCCCTGCTAACCCATTCCCATGCTGCTCTGCCGGGAAGCAGAGAGAGCAGGCACACACACAGCCACACGCCACCCACAGCTACTGACTGGCAGCTGCAGCCTAAATGCCCAAAAGGGACACTTCAAGTAATTAAAGATAGTGACAAGGAAGAGTGAAACAGAAACCCACATGAAAAAAAAAGGGGAGGTGGGATTTGGATCCATGCACAGGCCATTCATGGAACAAAGGAATTATTTTAAGTCTGGGCTGGAAATAGAAAACAAATTAAACCATGCGAGGCCTTTGTTGAAGATGATCTGCAAAGACAAATGGAAACGCCTGGAGAGGAAATTTAAAAAAAAAATAACAAAACAAAAACACACAAAAATATGAAACCACCCGGGCACTGGGACTACAAAGGGAAACAGGGCAGGGGACTGGAGGGGGAAGGGAAAGGAGAGACAGTCAGATGTCAAAGCACAGATTAGGCAGCCAGAAAGGAGACAGATAAGAAAACCAGTGTGGGACAGCAAAAGCAAACCAACAGAACCGACTGGTAAAACCACAAGGATGGAAAAAATGCTGAAAATGCTCCATTTTGTGGTGGAAGCCCAGCCCAAAGCTCCAGATACAGAAATGCAGGAGCTGAAACTAAAAAGCACATCTGCTGGGGCAAGATGGGCTGTGCAAAGGAACAAACCAAACCCTCTCCTACCCAACCCCATCTGGCAGCCTGCAATACTGAGATACTTGCCCTGGGCTGCCACATCCACCTGGGATGGGATCCAGGCAATTTTAACCATGGGGCAAGAGTAGACACCCTATTCCAGGGCAAAGCTCCTTCTTTTCCCATTCCCAGATCTCATTTCTCCCCTCTCTTTCGTGCACGTACTATACAACATCTTTCCCACTTCAGCTACTCCCCTCTTACATTAAACATGGGTTTAAATAGTGTAACTCTTACACAGTTTTAATCTCGTTGAATAAACACACACCAGCAACTTTAAATTAAGAAAAAATCATGCAATTCCGAGCTATAGTGCAATAATGATACAGTAACCATGTGGCTATTTCAGCCACGCTCCCAAGTACATTTAACAGCACATTAACAACCGTCACTGTAACAACACATCACCACTGCGTCCACTTGCAGCTCCCAGGAGCTAATCTAAACCCCAGACTACCCAGATAAACAAGGCTTTTAAAATGCAAGACAGATTACAAAGCACCTGCGAGATTTATTTATATATTTTGCACAGAACACACTGCTCATTTGATTTTCAAATGGTTCAGTTCATGTTGCTAAAGAGACGGGTCCTCTGATGTCTTGGGCACGTTCATAAAAGCAAGGGGAGTCATCTCCTCCAGATCCTTTTGTTGAACAAATTACTCAGCTCAGGAGTGACATTTTTGGTTATTTACATCCTGAATAAAGAAAGGAAGTTCATTTTCTTGAGTTCCTAAGATAAGTTCCTTGAGGCGGATTGTACCGCTAAACATTTTCTCCTTTCGCACGTTCCCAATTTCAAAGACAAAATATCTTTGCCTTCTAAATTATTCCTTTTCTTTCATGATCCTCTAATGATTCAGGAGTCTAAACTTCACACAAGGATCTTTGAAGAGCACCAACTGCCAGCATAAAAGCTGAACTATTGTGACAAACTGCTCAATTTAATGCCTCCCTGGGAAGACACATGCAAAAGAACAGAATTACCCCAGGGATCCAAAACGAAGCTTGCAAATAAATTAAATGACCTGTAAACCAAGGTACTCAAAAATATATGAGATGCTATGCAGCTGTGCCATAAAATATCACTAAAGGAGGGAGGCGTTTGGGAGCTGAGCTGTTTCAAACTAACTCATTTCACTCCAGGTTTGCACTGCAGTCACTACATGTACCCAGCGCATCGCTGCACCCCAGACTCTGGATGGGAACTGAAGTAATGCTACCTCAATCACTTGTGATGGTCTGTCAAACGCCAGCCCTGAACCCCTCCCTAGGCCTTCATCCCAACATCCCTCAGGTAATTAATAGCAGACAGAGTCAGTTTTCAGACCAGATTAATAACTGAATTCCAGCTATTTGTTCCTGCCCATTGCTGCTGCTCTCATTTCTCCCCAGGAAAACTGATAAGAAGCTCTGGCTTGCTGGTGGCCCAGCAAAAGGAGCCACTCACTAGTTCACAGCACATCAGTTGGAAAGGCAGGTCTAAATGGTAGGAGCCATTAATCAGGTAAGTTCTGCCTTGTCTAGGTAATTAACAGTTTCTAGACAGAAAGTCAAAGCCTCTCTAGAGGTACCAAAAAAATTCCAATGTTTGCACACAACATGCAGCACCTCTCAGAATCCCAGACAATTTGCAGCAAAGAAGGAGGGCAGGAGAAGATCACCTCCTCCTCCTCCATCCCCTTCTCAAATATCCAGTGCACAAACCACAGCCCTGCAGCAAGAGCTCTTACCTCTGCAGGAGAGTCTTACCCTAAAAAGAAGGAAAAACTTGCACAGCTTAACTCCCTCCAGCTTCACTCCAAAGGCAAATGGCACTTTACAGGAGCCAAGCTTTGGATTATGTTTCTACAGACAGTCTTACAAAACAGATGGGGATTCCTGATGTGTTTAATAACTGAACCCGCACAAGTGGGCAAACGGGATTTCAGTGCTTCCCTGCCAAGCTCAGTCCCGCTGACAACAAGCTGTCCAAAGCTGTCAGTCAGAGCCCAGCAGACCAGGAGTCCTGCCTTGCTGATCAAGACACTTCTCAAGCTGTAGCCTGGTTGTACCCTTTGTCATTTGTCTCTCTCAGGCTCAAAGCAGCAGTTTTCAGCCTGTCATTTACAGCCTTCTGGGAGCCTGTGAAATGGTTTGGAGTCCTTGAAAGGTGACTGAAATTCATGCTACGCAGATAAGACGTCTTGAGGGTTTGCTCTTCCATGGGAAAGAAATGAGTGCCAGTGAGATGGGATTGGAAGGCTCTGGTCTCCCTGCCCTGTCATATGGGAGGGAGGGGAGAATTTTGCCTTGCAGAATGTCCAGTCCCTGGGCTATCAGTCCATCCTGTTTAGCACTTGCTGAACTCAAAGCTATTTAAAAATAATAATACTTAGTAACTACTTTTAAAAAAACCCTCAGGTGCCAACATCAAGCTATTCCCAAGATGAGTCACTGGCCCGATTTGCTGCTGCCACTGTGCAGGCACAAGCAGGTACCTCCCATCCCCCTGCAACCACTTGCCCCGGGGACAAGGTTTCAGATGGTTTGTCACCCTTCAACCTTTCAGCCACCTAACAAAACCAAAGAAAATCATGAGGGAAATGGTTGACACAAAGCAATCTTCCTCAGCTAGGCAGCACATCTCATGGGCAAAGAGCAGCTCTATCTTCAAGTCACTGAAGTTGGACCAAACGGGTCTGGACAAGAGCACCAGCAATGGTAGCAGAGGGAACAGCAATAGTTCCCAAGGTCAAATACTC
The DNA here is from genome assembly GCA_013390005.1 of Calyptomena viridis. Taxonomy (NCBI): domain Eukaryota; kingdom Metazoa; phylum Chordata; class Aves; order Passeriformes; family Eurylaimidae; genus Calyptomena; species Calyptomena viridis. Next base: position 18,761 of record WEIV01017465.1, read on the forward strand.
CTTTTGTGGAGCCATAGAAACAAATTACAGAATAATAATATTTCCAGAGTCCATCTGGGAGGTACTTAAGGATGCTTCCCAGCACTTCAATGCATTGAGCTTGTAACCTTGATGAAGGCCTCAAATTTAAATTAAGATTTAATTGCTGGTTACTCACAGCAAGAAAAGACGTGACATCCAAAATTGTCTCTGCTAAAGGCAATGAGCTTCCCACGACAGAGGGTTGACAGCTTACACAGGGATAACTAAGATTATCATCCCCAAATCTCCATCACTTCTGCTTGGGCAGCTGAGCTGCTCAAGAAACAACCACCCTTAACAGCCCTGGTATTTTAATAAGAGTAACCAATGATGGGGGACGTCACTGAAAATAGCTGGTGGTGCCTGGGAGGGCTCTGTACCACTGCACATGGCCCTTCCCACTGTTCTGTGTGAGCCCTACAAACCCACTCTGAGCCCACACAGGGAACATGAATTCAATCAAGCCATCTCTGCCTGCTCTTCACACTTCACCCAGCCTCCTGCAAAACAGATTCTGCCCTCACAGAGAATCTTACTGTGGGAAATGCACTTGAAAACACACTCTCCCAGGGAGAAGACAGCACAGAAGTGAAGAGTTCAGGGGGAAAAAAAAAAAAAAAAAAAAGGAAGCCCAATGTTTTTTAAATAGCCAAGAAGCAGTAACAGTACTCCAGGGGCAAAATAGTCACATCAGGGATTTCTCCTCTGCACAGCTGGTCAGTGCATGCATGTTCCTGGAGCTTGGCTGGGTAGGAGAACCCCTATTTGCCCATTTTTTTGAGCTGCAATTCTAGAAGGATTCACACCAATGAGTACTCACTGAGTGCTCATTAGGCACAAACATGCCACTTCAAACTGAAAACACAGTAAGTTTCTGTACTTGGGATAACTCTCCAGTTTAAATTGTAAGGAATTTTTATGGATGAACATAACCCTTTCTCACCTTCCCCCTCCCTATGCCCTGTGAAGCTCTGCTGCATGCTTTACCCAGGAAATTCAGTCTGCTTTAACACAAAACACCTCAATTTCAACTGATGGCAGAACCGCCAGCCCTGAAAAAGGAGTAATGTCACCCTCCCAGCAGTTGGGAAAGAGTAGGTTTCCTACGCAATCACTGCCAGACTCTCCCAGCACTTCCAGAGCCTCCCAGCAATAGCTCCACACAGCTCAGGGGTGCTCCTTGCAGGATAGAGATGACCGGGCTAGAAGGTTGTTGACTGACTCAGGCACGCAGGATAGAGAGCTCTTCAGTCCTCCTCCCACAACTCTGGTTTAAGGGGTGTGGAATGGCTTAATTATGCCCCTCAAGGCAGGAAGAAGTTGCTTGTCTTTAAATACTCAGACTTTTATTGAGTTAACAAGTTTAACAAGGTCAAGGCTTGAACAGTAAACTCTTACCCAAAGGGGAATTCGCTGTTTCCCCTCTCACAATTCATTAGTGTCCCCCATGGTTTATTTCTGAGCTCTGGGTTAAAGTTCTGTCTTGGAGTGACTTTATGATATATCCCATATTTGTCTTCTGTATGCTAGGAAAAAAAAATTAATCTTGTGCTTTTAAAACTGAGCCCNGCTCATTTACATCGTCAGCTTCACCACAGTATTTCCAAAGCCTACAAGCTCACACTGCCAAGGAAAAGCACAGCATTATCCTTCAAACATAGACCAGTCACCACAATCAATTAACCGTGTGATCAGAAAGTCACTTGCTAGGCAAGAGCAGGGACAGAGTTAAAGTCAGCCCCTGCCAGATTTTACCTGCTTCCTAAAGCCCTGTGAGAAGGGCAGAGCATCAGGAACACATATCACTCAGACTGCACTTGAGAGGTTTTACTCACCATCCACTTGAGAATGCTTCAGCAGCAGTTATTGACCTCAGCAAAACTGACATCAATCGGACATAAAACAGTTTTAATTTCTCCAAGCAGGAGTTTGTACTGGTTTGACTGAATGTGCTTTTAAATCAGGTCTGCTTAAACTGGAGCCAGTTTCCTGCTGCGATTCAGATATCCCATTACACAGCTCATCCCAGCTGCCAGCTCTGTACAGCTCAAGCAAATGGAAAGTTGAGCAGTTCATGGAAAAAAATGCTTTTGTACATGGACAAAGAAGCCAGATTAAAAAAAAAAGGCCTCTAGAATCTTGTGAACAGAATTTACCTTTAGGTTCTGGTACTCGATTAAATAAAGGTAAAGCCAGTTCAGATGAAGGGTTGACAAATCTGATCCAGTGAAAGATTTGGGGGCACAGGGGGTTGGAACCAGATCATCTTTAAGGTTCTTTGCAACTCAAAACATTCTGTGATTCTAGGAGAACTCAGGAAGTCAGCACAGACACAGAGCAGGACGTACAGTTTACCCTACACCTCTTCTGTTTCAGAGCAACCTTTCCCTTCCATTCTGCCCAGTCTCTTCAAGTAAATTCCACTTGGGCATCACATGCCTCCAATGAAACCATTCTCCTCCCTTTATGCTTTTTAGCTCCCTCAGCCCAGATCAGACAGGGCCCCAGGTGAAAGCACAGGATCCCACCTGCTCCAGCAGGAAGCCAGGTCAGCTGTGATCTGGTGAATAGTCACTGGCATCACCAGGGCTCTGCTCCAAGGCAGCAAAGAGCTCTGCTCCCAAGGACAGCACCCATTGGCACAGAGCAGAAGCAAGGGAGTAGATAGTTCTTCTGTGCCTTAAACACACCAAGAATAATCTGTAACAAGGTACTTAATACTTCAACATGTGCAAGGCCTAAAATACAATTTCTGTCAACCTAATTGGCATTACAGATCCACGGTGTATTTTATTAGCTAGATGCTAAAAGAGCTACAATACATCAGGTCCCATTCTAGAAGTTACAAATAGTTTACAAAGGCTTAATCAATCATTAAATAGGTGTTTGCATAAATGGCTGAATCAATTATTATAAGCTGTAACTCCAAGCAAGCTATTGGACTTGGTAATAATCTGCAGTATCTCCTGCTGAGGTTCTCGCACCTACCTATATGACCCATCATGTTACAGACATGAAGAACAGAAGACGCTATCATTTCTTAACTATTTGTACATAAGCTTTAATGCAAATATAGGCCATATATTGTCACACTCCATGTAGGTGATGTTAAAAATACAGATGAAACATTGCAGAGCACTAAAAAGCAGTCCTTTGGGATGGTACTGGAAAATATTTAATAAAGGCAAAAGCTGCAGGCTAATTTCCCCTGGGAGTTCCCATTTAGAGCCTGTCACAGTGAGAATCCATCATAGAGAGCACTGATTCACCCACACCAGAAAGAAAAACCACCTCTTCTTCCTTCCCCACTGCCAGTCACCAGGACATCACCTTTGGTACATGAAAAAGCGTCTCTTCCAGAGAGCTGCCAACACTTCTCAGCTGCAGTGAGCATGTCAGGGGAGCCTCACTCACTCACTCCACAGGCAGCAAACCTAAGTGTGACCAGCCACCTCCAGGGGTTATGAACATCCCACCATAGGTGAGCAACTGGAGAGGAGAGACAGCATCCCTCTGCCTGGATGCTTGGTCAGCTTGGAAAAAGCTCCTGAGCAGCCTGAGGAGTTTCAGTGTATCCAGCATCAGTGGCTCCCAGCTTGGAGCAACTGGGACCACAGAAGCTGCACACTCCAGGTCTGACCCATGAAGTTGAGTTTCTCCACGAAGAGAAGACAATGTTTGGGAGCAGCAATTCCCATCCATGCTCATCCTCCTCCAACACGGAGTTCTGAAGCAGACAGGTGAGGTGACAGAATGAGCCTCACATCTTTAGATGGAACTCATGACACTAAGGTATTTAATGTAGCATTTCTCAGGGAAGGGGGGTAGGGGGTAACAAGCTACTAAGTGCCCTTCCACCATCCTCCCCAGCAAGGAGAGACCAAATGTCTCGACTGAGCTCAGCCTGGGGCTGCTACGTGCCTGGGAGGGATAGGAGGACAAAGGGCCAGCTGAGCAGAAAGGGAAATATCTCTTCAATTCCAACAAGACAAGGTCCCTGCCAAGAAATGCACCGCCAGTTCCTCATTTGCTTTACTGAGAGAAGTTAAAAACAAGAGCACTGAGGCATACAGCCAGAGCAGATGTTTTTCATTCTTCACTGTTCATAAGCAGCAAGTCTTCCCCTCCTGCTCACCCACCTACCTTCACTGCTGGCATCCAGCATCGGGAGCATGATGAAGAGGGATGGAGCAGAGCCCTGCTCCAGTGCCAGAGCCATCCCCTGGAGCTCCCACCCCAATATCATAGGTTGTGATTGAGTTGCTTCTGCTTCATCCTCCTGTCATTCATGCCAGGTAACCTTTGTAAANGCAAGGTAACCTTTGTAAATGGTGCTTAGCAATCCCAAAGAGCAAGCTAGGCTGCAAGAGATGCAGGGACGTCTGTTTAGCACGTAGACTGATGCATTAAAGTCACCCACCTGCCCTGTGGCACTGCTGTTCTCTTTGGCACACCAACCCAAAGGTTAGTTATCAGAAAGTATTCAGATTTCAAATTAGAATTGCTAAACTTTAAACCACTTAAAGTCTCTATCACACCCATGTGTGCAAAGTGGAGAAGGGAAAGGCATCCTGTCCAATGGTTTAAAAAGATTTCAGGTCACTGTCCTTTATGCAATGAGAGCTACTCAGCTGGATAAGATCAGCCACTAAACAGGATTACACATTTATCTTCCCTCAGTGGTGCGATCTTCCACTACTAATTATATAATGAAAAATAATATAGAAAATGTTTTAAAAATTCACTCTGAGTCACTAGCAAGGCACAAAATGCTTGCAGAAGGAAAAGGCAAAACCTTTTACTGCAAGGGTGATGTGAAGCACCAAGGTGGGCACCTAGATAGAAAACAAGACCACAATCCTGGGGTCAACAGCAGCATGGGAAAACCTGGCAGGGCTGAAACTGCAAATCAGACTGATGGGGCTCAGTTCAGAGGCGTTCAATGTAAAGCATCACCAGCTGATTCACACTAAGAAGTCAGGATTTGGTGCATTCTGCTTCCAACAGAAGCACCTTTCTGTAACTTACATCTGGACAGTGCCTTTCTGCCCAGGAGTGTAAAAATCAATATAAACACAATTTAAGCCATCCAATGCCTTCAGAGAATTAAGGCAATTTTTATATTCTTGCTCCCATCTCCAGTAACATGCTGCCTTGGGCCTGTGCTACCTTGGGCCTTGGCCAAAAGCTGCCCTACACTGCCCAGGGTGGTACATCCCACATTCCCACTGCCATTTGCACAGACACTTCAATCTCATCCCACTAATCACTGCACCAGGGAGCAGTGGACTACTCCATCAATGACACCATTGGCAGATTTGATTACAGTGTTGATTACATCACCACCCACAAGAGATTTTGCAGCTTTCCAAATGGCACTAGCAGCCTCTAAATAGCTTAGGTGGAAGAAGCCACGAAGGACATATATATTTCAGGAGTCTCAGGCTGTAAGTTTAATGGAAGAACTTTCAGCACTATCTTTTGGAAACACCAGTACATGGACAAAGTATTTTCACATGTTGTTGCTAATGTTAGTGAGCCAGGACATGGTCAGGAGAATATTTTGGCTCCTGGAAAAGTCACACACGCACAGCACTGAAGGACTCTGAGACACAGCAGCCAAGACAGAGACTTTGCATGAGTGTAACCAAGAACGTCATCGCCGGTCGCGGGGCAACAGGCAACCCAAGATGTGCCAAGTGCACGGTAAGGAATGTGTGAGCCATTTCTCTCCAGGGTGGGAAAAATACTTTTAAAAGCCTATTTAAATGGCTCTCAGCAGAAGATAACAAAGTTTAATAACAGCAATTCAAATGGGAACCATGCACGCACTACAGAATCTGGCTCTATGCATCC
>WEIV01017466.1:0-20122 GCA_013390005.1 Calyptomena viridis
ACAAATGCATAATCACATACTGTTATTATAGATCATCAATAATTTAAGACACATTCCCAAACACATTTTCCTCAACCAAGCCCTACCAACTCATCTAATTCTCCTATCACCCACCCTATGAGTTTGCAGAGCAATGCTGTGAACTGCTTCAGTAAAATAAAGTGAATCTTAAAAGAACAAACAGCCTGAGAAGGGATTCTACTTTTGTTTGTTTTTTGGTTTTTTTTGTTCAGTTAACCTGGACAATTTCTGATTTCATGGAGCTCATTTCATAGCTCCGTGAACAGCTGTATCAGCAAAGCTGATATGGACAATCTGGACACAGAGGTGAAACCAAAAAAGCCCTAAACTCAGCTTTGCTGGCAAATATAACTTTCAAAATCCCCGAGGATCAGAACAGCATGATTGCCAACATTCAGACTACTCTCTGCAATTCCTGTTTTGTGATTAGGTGGCATTTTGCTCGCCATTTTTCACCCTGGTTATTAACCTCTCACCTTGGTTTCAGTTCTCCTTGTGGTTCCATCTTCAGAAGTGACAATAGACACGTGGGAAGTAGGAGTGCCTGGGTCTTCCTCCATAGTAACTGTCTCTTCCACCATTTCTTGAGGCTCTTGCATCATTGCTATCAATGTCTGGTTACTGGGGCTTTGTTCCTAAAGAAGCAGGTAAAAAAACCCAAACTTTTAATTTCTACTGTCATGGTATAACTATTCTATTTATTTCAGATTCCTTGACTGAAAAAAATACATTTTACCCCAAACCCTGCAAGTACTGATTCAGAGAGAGGAGTATTTACTGTCTCAGGAAAAAAAATCTGCAATTATGCTGGTATGACTGGGCTCAGTGAAGCAAACAGAAATCATGTGAAGTTTCTATCAAGTATTTCATACTCATAGGCAACAGACTAAAAGACCTCATATTTAATCTGCTTTAAGCTTTCTCTTCAATGCCCAGCATAGGAGGAGTGCAATTTTTGTTTGTAAAAACATTCATTTGGTTCTGCAGTGAACAAGCCCATTGGCTTTCAGAACGATTAATGTTACACACCATTAAGTTTCTTTGCATTTGATAATAATAACTTAGCTGCAGACTGGAGAAGGCTATAAACCAGCAACACCTACAATTAAATGGACATCCTTCTCAAACTGCCCAAATCGATGATAATTAAAAAAAACAGACGGCTAGAGATTCACAGCTGAATTCAGTGAAATGTTTTGCTTCCCACATCTTCACTAAGTCCATAATGTCTAACCAGCTATAGGCTTACTTAAAATTTATAACAGATAGACAGCCTAATGAAAATTAAACAGAAAGAAATGAGATCAAAGGCGGGTTCTTGCAGGGGTATTGCCCAAAGAACACTCTGCTGCTCACCAGCATCAATGTCTGAACCTTCCTTTTCCTTACGCAATTGAGTGTTTCAGCATGGAAACGAGAGAAGCTCTTTTTGGTAGATGAACATATTTCAGAAGTTTCACAGCAAGTGGCCAATAAAGAACCAGCTTACAGACTAAGAAGTCAGACTTTTCCCTGGCATTATGAATCCTCAGCCACATAAAATGAAAGGACAGACTGTTCAGTTCATTATAAGCCCTGAAGGTGTCTACACAGGCCTTAAAGCCAAAGCAGGGCTTCTATTGGCATATCCTGCCAAACAGGCACTCAAAGAACATCCTTTAGGGACTATATATACACACCCATACACACACAAATATACACAAAGACACGTTTTTATATATATATATGTATATATTTTAAAACCAAAAAAGAACAACATGGAGCCCTAAACCACGAAGTGAATACACTTTCCCTACAGATAACACTATAGACAAATACAGTATTTCTCTTCACATCAGAGGAAAATAAAATGGTTGGGATGAAACTGTTGTCATGCACATGCTAAGCCTAATCACATGGAAGTTTAAATATTCTCCACATGTGAGCGGCTTCACCACGAGGGAACTACATTATATATAATTTTATTTAGAAAAGTTGCATTTGATCCGACTGACACCCTTCAGACCTCCCATTTTATTGGGCCATGTTTTGTGCAGATCCCCAGTAACCTTATGCTGCTGAGCAGGAGCAGGGTACCGAGGCCTCCTTTTGCTGAACATTTCTTGAGTGATACATAATTTCCTTTTAAACAAGCTGAGATGCCTCAGCTCAGTTTTCACTTATTTAAAGCTGTATTCTGACCTTCTGGAACGTAGACTTCAGCGAGGAAGCCACTTTCATTTTCAGGCAACCACTAATATCAACCAAGACTACGACAATCATCTCAGTCAAAATGCAACATGGACAGTCTTCAAAGGCAATGAATGAATTACCAGAGTTGATATAAGCAGGCACTACTTCCATTTCTATTGAAACTACAGAATAACTCAGGCTACAAATCAATCAACAAGAACACAGCTTCTGAAATCCTAAAGAAAATCACTCCTTGCTGTCTGCAGTATTTAATCATTAATGGCAAATAAATTATGATACATCCCAAATCCTTCATGGTGAAGTTCAGATGTCACATCATGTCTTCTACCCACAGCTTCAGAAGGGGAACTAGCTACTGGGACAAATACATTAATCTCCACATTTTTCTAGAAGATGCTATATTCTAAGTGCAACTGCCTTTTTCCCATCCAACAGCTTTCCTCTAAAGAGAGTGATCTACACAATATTGCAATACAGTAGAGACTCAGAACTTTTATTCACCTTCATGCTACCTAGCCTTGCCAAGATGAAGAAATCAGTTACATGTAGAGAGCTTTTCTGTAACACCTTGTCCCTGTAAACCTCCTCATCATAAAATGCTAAAACTGCTTGAAGGTGGGACCTTCTCACTCCTCTCACACATCTCGTCCATCATCTTCATTTCTAGCTCCACTTGAGGTGCCTGAATCTCTTCATTCCCCTCTAGAATTTTCAGAAGCAAACTCTGTTTTCTGATAGTAAACTCCAGGAGATGGAAGGTGGAAAGAAGTATTTCGCCCCTTGAGCTTTTGCAATGCTTTATTTAAAAAAAATAAAGTCTGCCTTTGTATTCAGACTGCCAATGGGCAAAGGAAACCTTAAAAGTCAGGCACTTAAACATTAGCAAATTGCGAACTAGAGCATATTGACTTGAAATGAGCACTGTACTAGTTTTTATCCTCTGGCTGCTTCTAAAATGAAGATTCAGGAAGACACAGTACAAATCTGCATTCCTACAAGAGAAAACTATTGTTAGCAAGAGACTGTCCTAAACATCAGAAAGCCTAAAAGCTTGCAAAGTTCAAGGCAGATATCCCAACACAGACAAGTAACCAGACTGCATCTTCTGTGTCTTCCTTCTTACTGTGTGAGCTACCGATGAGTGCAGAGAGCAGAGGACAGCGTATCACCCAGCTTACTCCCTGAATTAGCTTAAGGAGGTGGTTCTTTGATCTCCAAACCCAGTACTTTCTCTACATCACTAACTTGGAATTGTCACAAGCTAACATTAATGTAGAAAAGATGCAAAGATTTTGTTATCTGTTTTTAGACTCCATCATTAAGGATTTTAGGTCATCACAAATTGCAGAAACTGGGACACATCACCCCTTTCAACTCTTCCTCTGTACTCAGCATCTAAATCAGTATTTAGGACGCTCTTTTTTGCTAAATACACCTCAGCATCTCAGATTCCAAATATCTGGCAGGTAAGCCTAATTATCCAAAGAAAAACAAAAGTTGCAGGGAAGGCTGGAACACAACACACCTAATGAATAATGCCACCAGTAGTTCCCTGACTGCTAGAGAGATGCAATTCAAGTTCAGAACAACACACACTCATTCCTTTACCTTGCTGGGGATTTTCAAAGCAAAACCAACCATACAGTTCCTGTTGTGCCATCACAGTGGCCAAAACTCTGTGGTCCTTCCCCTACTGCCAAAGAGTGTTCCCAGGCACAAGAGGGATCTGCCATGACACAGCAATCACTGTCTTCAGCTGAGCATCTTGGAAGATGAAATCCCAAGGGAGCTTTTCTTTCCAGTCCTCTTCAGCAGGAGACATCAGGATCCTGGACAGTTCCTGCAAGGTGGCTCCCTCCACATCTGGGACACTTCCTTTGAAATACCTGAGGCACAACAGCTGAACTACAGAAATCTTGTCACAAAGAGCATTAAGAGTCAGCAGCTCCCTGAGAGATGTGGCACTGAAGGGGATCCTCCGGATGGCAGGGCAGGGGCCTGGCTGGCTGGTGCCCATATCCAAAGCACCTAAGACAGGTGAGGAGGACAGACCTGAGATGGCAGCCAGGTCCCACCAAGCAACAGTGTCACAAGTCATGAGAGAGGCTTGAGGTCAACCTGGGAAGCAAATCAAGGTTAGGATGAGGTACAGGGCAAGTCCACAGCAACAAGGCAGATCTGAGGTCGCACACACATACACACCAGTGCTCCTCCAACACAGCCCAAGTATGGACTGAGGGCTGAGCTTAAATAAACAAAGCTCCCAGGTCTCTGGGCAGAAGGTCATATGCAGCTGGTCACCTCCAGTCACCCCCTGTCAGTGCACTCAGGGACCACACAAACCCTCTAGAATGGCTGCAAGAGTTCTCTTGCAAAGAACACACACATTTCAATGCAAGATCCCCCTTTTGCAAATTGGTAAATATTACCCATGAAGTCCTTTTCAAATAATCATCTTTGGCTCCTTCCAAGATTACAAAACACCACCAAATTATGAGAATAGATTCCAATGCAGTTATCGCATACAGTATCAGCAGGCACAACTTTCCCTCTGCTTTTGCTTTTCTGAGACCAAATGAATTCTGTTGATCTGTGCTTGCATCTCCAGTGTGGTTTAAAAAAGCCATGCTATTTAAAACACAAAGCAACAATCAATTTATCCTCAGCCTGTAAAAGTTAAGTGCAGATGAAACAGCTAAAGACCTTGTAAAATAAGCAAAAATCATAAAATAACAGTAATTCTTGTTTTGTTAAAGAACAGTGATTCACCATTTAGGGCACATCTCCTAGGGCTTATTTTACATTAGAATACTACAGCTTCTGTAATCATCACCATTTCAATTCCTAGAGTTATATTTCTATCAAAGTAGCTATTTTATATCTGTTTTAATGAAAGAATAACCTCCCCCAGGAGGATCAGACATCCTACTTTGAGACAGTAAACAAAGTTCTTTATTCTCTGCCTATGGAACAATTTTAAACAGTCTGGAAATAATATAAAATTGCGGGAGATTATTACTTCCACTAAAATAGTCCCTCTTCAAGAACACTGAAATCATGTACATCAAATCATCATTCCCCCCAAGATCCTCTTTGTTCAGAAGACTGCAGTGCAGGCTATTCCAGCTACTCCTTACTCCAGGCTACTGTCAGATACCAAATTTGAAGGTTTTTGCAAAGCACAAAGGCTGGATTCTACATCAGTGGACATACTTGTCCTCAATCAACCCTAGCACAGACAAAGCTCAAGTGTATCAGCTCCTATGAAACACGCTACAAGTCTGGGCATAATTAATGGCATTGGACAACAACGCTAATTGAATTAAATGTGGATTCTCTCTCCTCTACTAGTCTTTGTTTAAATTATTATTAGACGTTCAATCACTTTAAAGCATGAGATTATTTCTAAGTGTAAAGTAAGCAAACACTGGCTGTGTCAGAGTCAAGTCTCGGGCTGATGTTCTGCCCCACTGGTCTCCTTCCAACTCAGTCATGTCCACGAGCTGTTATTTTTGGAAGGTATGTGAAGGAGAAAGTAGCACAAAATAGGCAAGTCTGCAGGAACAAAGCAGTTGAAAAAAGTCTATCCTGAGATCTACATCAGACTGGGACATCAAGAGAGGGAGAAAATCACTGGTGGAATAGGGTGAACTTGGTCTATTTGTGGCAGATTTTTTCCAGGAGAAGATCCAACTCCTCAGCAGCTGAAGACTCAAATACGATTACTATCACATCCTCCTGCCTTGTCAGAACTGCCTTTCTTTCACCACAGCCTCCAGATCCCTGCTGTGCTCTCTGCACTGGATTTGTCCAGAGAACATTCTGTGCACCTCAGTAGTGCAAAGCTGGGATCCAAGCTAACCAGCACGTTCCCCTCACTGAGCCTGTATCACCTGAGGGGCAGCCATACAGGAGACTATCCTACTCTTTCCTAGCTTGTGCTTCAGGAATGGAGAAAAAGGTGAGCCCTCACACACAGCAGTGCTTCCATGACTGAAGGGCAGGGCACCTTCTGGAAGCACATGGAAACCTTATGTTCAAGGACTGCCACAACCTGTTTCCTCCAACTCAAAAAACACAGCGAGGACCAGGTCTTCAACACAAAGCACAGGTATCCAAGTCAGACCCACCCTAATTCTTCATAATCAGGGGAAACATCACCCCACAGCTGGGGTCATATTATGGGACATTCACACAAAATGGCTCTGGAGCAACAAAAAGCACATGAACCAGCCTGTATGGGAAACACAGGCAGCACACAATGCTGGAAGGAGTCAGACAATGATTTAAAGATTGGAATACATAAATATCTACTTTACTGCAGATAAACTGATCTCCATTTAGTAAACCTACTTTTCTGTTTAGTCATGTGAAATAAAGTGTGGTTTTTACATACATATATATTTATGTATGTATATACACAATGGGTTCAGCTCACTTCAGTGTGAACCCAAACACAATAATGAACAAGAAGCTTCAAGCTCTCTGTCAGAGCTCTTGCACAGGCTCTGCCCTAAGGCTGGGCAGTTCAGAACAGCTGAGAAATGTCAGCCCCAAATGAAAGAAGGCTGTCCTGGCATGGGGTACCAGAATGAACTCAGCCCCACACCACAATGCACTAACTGTTTCCTGAACACTTACACACTTCCTTTGTCCTTTAGAAATACACACGACAAGCAATGAACAAATAATGCCAAGAGCTTTTAAAGCACCAAGGTTAAAAGGAACATTTCAGCAACTGGAGAAAACCCTCAACTACAAAAGTTTTGAAAAGCCACAAAGAGTAGCTTTTTTTTTTTAGGAGGAGGCATGGTAATTCACCCTCTGAAGGCATCACACCTTCCAGGGAAAGCAAGAGGCTGAGGTGAAGCAGAAGGAATGAAAACCCAGACAAGGCCTGTAGTAGTAATATTCATCCCTCAAGTATGGCAAGACACACTGGGGTTCTGTTCAGCCACGCGGTAGCTGCCCATCAACAGGGAAATCCACAGTGCCTGCCCAACGGTCAACAAAGAGGGCTTTCATGCTATTTTAAACAATCTGAAGTGTCTCAGTTAATGGAAGACCGGGAAATTGGCCCTCAACTATTTCTAATTGACTGGAATGATGGATGAAGCTAAAGAGAAAGCTGACCCACTGAACTTTTCCATACAAAGCTAGAAAACTGAGGGAGATTGTAAACAGTTTATAAGAATGAGAAGTAGGAGAGGCAGAATCCCAGGGGCTTTGCTCCTCTCAACCTGCTGTTGTTTCAGACGAAGGAAAACAAAGAGCTTCAACTCAGAGCAACAAACAACAAAAAATACAGGGGAAGGCCCAAACAAATAGGGTATTTTTCCCATGCTCTCCTCCCCTTTCTCTAGTAGTGGCTCAGCTCTGCCATGCAAGCTGGTCCTTTGAATCAGAAAGGGCAATTTGTCACTTTGACAAGGTGTCTCTGAGGGCACTGTATTGCCTTGCCCTGCTTTTCAGGCTGACTGGGTGTTAACCATAGATGTCAAGACATTACATCTCAGGCAACTCCAACAGATGTGATGATATATACTTAAAACTTCCAGCAGTCATACTATATTAAGGTAATGCTCAGGAAATCACGCATGCCCAGTGATTTTCATAACAACCATCTCTAGTAGCTTATGTACTGCAAAAGGGCAACCTTGCTGCAACATTACAGAGCTGTCTGCTCACCTCAGCAGCTCCTGGGAGTGAAGTGTGAGGATGGAAAACTTCCAGTTAAGGACACGGATGAGTAATAGGTTCAAATTCACAGCACCTAACTTTAGGCAGCTTAGCAAGGTATACAAATGCAGAAGAACCCAATTCTTCCTCTTCAGTCAAAAACAACAGAAGCCTCAGAGAACAGTTCAGACCTTGCATAGACAAAATCACCTCCTTGGACACAGCCAGCTCTTGCCACTGATTATGTGGGGAAATGATATCAAGTGCTTTAAGAAAGCATTAAAGCTGGAGGATGAATCCAGGCCTCAGAGCCTCAATGTAAGAAGTCTGTGGCAGAACCCAAATCAGGACAAGTGTGTGATGACTCATCACTCAGTCCCCTAATTACAAGCCCCCTCCCCAGTAGTTCAGCAAGATCAATCAGTAAAACAGAAGCATAAGTTATTATTTTTAACATAAATATTATACAGGAAAAAAAAAAAAGAGTATCTGGCACATACAGTAGGCCCAGCTCTCCTTCTCTTAACTGTTGACAGCATGGCTAGTGTTTACCTGGACAATCTGTCCATCAGGAAACCATTTTAACTGAGCAGGAAATGACTGTTCCTCACCAAACTTGGTACAGAAAGTTCCCTGCAATTTGCTGAACTACCTCCCAAAAACAAACACAATGCAAATCTGCTTGCCTAATCTTTGACCAAACACAGAACTTGCTTCCTCTCTGGAGTCATTCAGATGAACTAAGCAAGGCTAAATTAGGGAGATTTTTAGTGGCATGAGGTTACATCATGGCTTATAATTTTCCAGCAAGTTTTTTCCTTCATCCCCACCTGCTGCCTCTACAATGCTGGCAGTAAGAGTGGTGTGGGATGACTAATTGTACATTCCTTTCTGCAAGACGGGCATTCAGATATCATTTCTTCTAGGCCCCACAGTGTTTGAGTCATAAATTAAACTGACACATTACTAGGTATCAAGTCCACAAACTTACATGCATATGAGAGTTATAAGTACAAGTTAGGTCCTCCATCTAAAACAAAAAAACCCAACCCTCACTTTGGCAGGTGACAGCATCAAGTTTCTTTATGCAGCCTGTGTGTCCCAGACTCTACCCCAGCCACCTTCACACATCACTACTGCATTAAACCAAAATCTGTCGGATTCAGCAGTTAACATACACACATCTACTTGCACTGCTAAAAAACTACCTTAGAAAATTGCTTTTAACTTCAAGGCAGATGTAAACAGTCTCTGCATTCTTTGAATTACAAGCAAGGCTGGGACATTATTTGAGTGTCCTACAAGCCGTATCAGATCAGTATTAAAATGCAAGTAATCTCCTCACCCATCCACAATTTTGCTGGTAGATCTGAACTAAGCAACAGAAATGCTTTTTGTAGGAAAACACATCACCACAACATGAAAGCAAATAAAAAAAGCTTTTATAATCTTGAGGAAGACAGACCACTGATGATTCTTTAAGCCTGCATTCCAAGAAAGCTGCACCCTAAAATAAATTATTTCTCATTCTAGAGAATACAAACTGATTGAGAATAAATCCAATCACCCATCTCACAAGGTATAGGCTTACCAATGTCTCCCATTATTTAAGCCCCAAAGCATGTTTGCTTGGCAGCAAGACAGCAGGACTGCATTAGTTCAAACAGCTCCTCAGGAGATTATCCACCTTAAATCACATACTACTTCCCTCAGCATCTTGCCCCCCTTCCATGTCTGAACAGAAGAGCAGGAACATGTGAACAGCCTCCAAGAGAGCTGGCTCTCATTGCTACAAAACTCCAGAGGGCAAAAATGGGACAGCAGGAAAGGAACCATGGTGTCTGGCTGACTACAAGGGCCATTGGAACACAAAAAACCACAAACAAGTCAACAAAGCCAAAGGCCTCTCTGACTGCTGTAAATCTTCCAAATGGAAGAGATCCTGAGAGAAAGACAATTTTCCCAAGTGCGATGCAGTTACTGTGCTACTTCAACTACACAAGAGAGTTCACCAAAGCTTTTTTGTCCAGTAGTCCATTTACTTCACGCATTTTCTGTTTATTTCCTAAGACAGACCTTATAAACCCTACATGTACATGGCCAGTCCTTACAAAGACTGGAGAGACAGCACGTAGACTTGCTAAGCCAGTGCTAAACTAGCAATAAACAGTAGTGGGAAAAAAAAAAGAACTTGGATATTAGGGAAAATGCTGAGTAAGAATCTGTTCAGCCCTCATATCCAGAGCTGTGGAAGATGCACATGCACTGCAGTGGGCTCAGAGCACAGCTAACAGAACAGCCAGAGAAAAGGATCAGAGAGGTCTCTCATCCAGCCCTAAGGTCCAAGCTATTAACTTCAGGAGAAGGTCAAGGGGCGATTTCATTACAGTTCAAGTGGCTAAAGGTATAATGGAAAATTGATGGAGAACCCTTCAGCCTCAGAGAGAAAGGTTTAACCAGCACAATGTCAGCGATGAAGGCTGACGAGAGACACACACACATTTTGTTTTACGTTTTAGACAGCAAGTACAAGTGGTGCAAGAAAAAAAACACTTAACATTGTAAAATTTTTCTGCTTAACAGGTTGGACCTATTTATTTTTAAGAGACATATTCCTATTTAATCATAAAGCTGACAATGGAGAGGTGGTCATGTGCATGTACACAACTGCTCTTACTTGATTGCTATACCACTCTGAAAAGAGTTTTCAGGCTAAAAACAATTTATTTGAAGCCTGTGAAAGAAACTACACTTAAATGCAAAAATGGTATTTTTTTTCAGCCAGGGAAGGGGTGAATAAAGGATCCCTGTTCAGCCCTGGTTTTGCCTTAAGGAGTTCCCTCTCCTCCTATAAGTGAGCAACAGAGAATCCCCTTCTCAGCTGACCAGCAGTACTTCAACTAAGGCCAGGATGCAAACCACAGCATTGTGGCAACTCAAATGAGAAACCAGCATCACCAAGGAATGACTGTTTATCCCATCGTCCAGCCTTTGCTGTCCACAGCACAGCTCCTAAAAACTGTAGTGCCAGCACAACCAAAATAGCTGTGGGATAGTAGGAACCAGTGACTGAAGAGGGAAAGAGAAGAGATGAGCACCATTTATCCAAGCATTGTCACCTAGAAAATTAATGGGAAACCACTGGCTCAATTCAGCACATAGTAAGAGTGCTCAGTATCAACTGGCCATTCAGCAAGGACTGCTATTACTGCATGATGAGCATGAGTCTCAGAAAGGAAAAGTCCTTTTAGCTAAGGTGGAAGTCACTTGCCCAGAGGTAAGTATCTTCACTAGCAAAGTAAAATAGCTCTCATCTTCTTAGTTATATGTGTTTGGCTTTTTCCACCTGCCATCAACTCTGGCTGAGGATTCCACATACTTGCTGGAAATAGGCATCTTTCTGTGACCACTCACTCCTACTGGCACGGTGCATACAGTCGGCACTTTTTAGACTAAAGCATTTGAATTGTAAAAGCCCATCACATTTGCCAGCCATTCAATTACTTACACAGCATCTTTTTTATTTTTATTTCTGATATCCATTTGTTTGCCACTTTACAATGGAATTCAAATATGATAAAAACTAAGACAAGACTCAGCCCTGGAGTCAGGAATCTAAATCACTTTTAAACATGTTCTCAGAGGGCTTCTGAGAGAGCCATTTCTCAATTAAACACACACAGATAAAAACAAGAGATCATACAATATGGAAATTAAGAACTTGCTATTAAAAAGCATCAGTCAGAAAACTAAATTGATGCTCTGAATGCTGTACTTCCCTGCAGTTGGCAAGACAAGCTGCAAGACTGCTGTTTTAACCCAGGGATAGGACAGCTGCATTTCCCTCCCACTCCTTGTTGTGGTTTTATGCCAGAGAAGAGAATCCTTAATTTTTCCACAGGAGCCCTGCCAAGCTGAGCCTACGAATAGGATATGGTGTGTTAGGAAACTCCTAGCCAGCTTGCTCACGCCCTGGCCAGAACCCCTCCAAGTGCCTAAATCCCCACATGTACACTGGCAGCAGTGACTACCTTGCTTTCCATGCAAAGCAGCCTCCTGTGTTAAGACTCCCTTCGTAATTTAGGATTGTGCAGGATATACCATTTTCATCTGGTCCAGCACAGTAAGTGGCAGGTACACAGTCATTCCTTCTCTTCTTCATATAAAGAACTGCTTTCCTGTGGACCACCCCTGCTACTAAAATTTTGGCAGAAATAAACTGGTCCTTGCAGTGAAGCTCACATAAGTGCATTAGAGGACCAGACCTCTCTGTGAAGCATTAGCAGTCCTCGTATCATCTGTACACACAGCTGTTTTTCCCACAGTTCAAACAAGTTGTTTTATTTTTCTTCCAACTTTTCTTGAAGAATCAAAGATAAACAGTCTTCATACCCACCTTTTTTTAAACAGTAGGACACACTTAATCTGTAGAAATTCAGCAGCAGTGAGTCAGGCCACCACCCGTGAGGAACACCCTGCCATAAGCACTGTCCCTGCCTTCCAGGACTCACCCTGACCACAGCACTGGGAATGTCTTCAGAAACACACACCAGCAGGATTCACTGTATTTCAGCTTTTGGATTTATCCTGTTCCTAAGAGGAAACCCATGCTTTTTAATCCCTTTCCAGGGTCCCTAGCAGCACAAAAACATGTCCATAAAGGTGCTGCTTAACCCACAAGTCAGGTTCGCTGATCTGGACTAACCCATCATTCATAATGATATTATTAATAAATAAAGACATATGACAGGAATCAGTAATACTCCACAGCTCAACTTGCTAAATTAGGGTGTACAGTAGTGACCAGCAGATAAAATATATGCATAGAAGAGGGTAAGTTTGGAAAAAGTTGCAAAAGCAATACTGGAGCCAGAACACCAGGAAAAGATGAGCAGAGGAGAAAAGCATTATGAAATGCAGAAGGCTATCCAGGGAGGCCAAAACCAAAACAATAAAGCACATAAGAGACAGGGAAGGACAGAAAAAAGTAAGAAGAGGCAGAACCCATAAATGAGAAGAGTGTCATGTGGAAGCCAAATCAGTGGCTTTCACACTAGAAGTGTCAAGAAAAGAGAAGGAGGGTGGAAGTATGCAAGAAATATTTCAGTCTTTAATTCCATCCTGTTAACACTGCTTTAGTTCACCATATAAATCTTTTGACAAATAGTAGCTCCCTTCACACAAAGCAGTATATTAAGATTTTTTATTAAGGCTTTCCAACCACCACAATGTCATTCTTTGGCTTTTTATGTGGTTTGCCTCGACTGTTTTTGTTGCTAAGCTCTTATTAGATGCGTATCTTGTACTGACAGGGAAGAGATTATAAAATACAAGAAACCTGAACACAAGCCAGTATTTGATGTTACACAGTGAACACTCTCAGGCCTTGCGTGTGACTTGGGGATACTTCTACATATATTCCAGATGAAATGAGTGTGCCTGAATTGTTCCATAATGGCGTGTGAGCCACTAATTTAGCAAAGTAAAGATAAGGGAGGAGAACACAACTCCAAATATATCACAACCCATCTCCCACATGAGAAGTGTCCGTGCCAGCCCCAGCACTTCCAGCTCCCAGGCAGGATGGTTCACGGCTCTGGCAGATGAGCTCAGGACTGGGAGGAGGAGTATTGCCCTGAGCGACGAATACCAGGGAAGCACAAGAACAACACAACACAAAGATGGGAGCCAAATTAATAAATCTTGCTTACAAGGGATGACAGCTCATCAGGAAGAGCAAATGTAACCATCTAGCTATCCGGGTGGAAGACAAAGATATCATCCTGAACAGCAAATTGTGTCAAACACCATGAATACTTCGCACCCCACAGGCAGAAAACTAGCCTGATTCTACACTTAATTCAATTATCCATGTCAACAGTGACCGAACACACCAGCATTTACAGCTTCCCACCATTTACCAGTTTGCACATGTAGAAACTGAATCGACTCCTGAACAGGAAATGACCATCGACTCTGCCAAAACCTATTTTTGCGAAGAAGTTTAAACTGAGTACAGATCCATTTGGAAAATTAAATGAAACCTAAGGACAGCCATATCTTTCGCTTAACAAAAGCCACCAAATGTACTATAACAGGCTCTTAGTACACATCTAAAATGGGTTCGGAAACCCAGAAAATAGACCAGATAATGTGCTCTATATACCCTCAGCAGCAGATGTTACAGTAATTCTTAATCCTAGCTTTGTGAACCTGGTAGACATAATTCATTGTGCTTTTGGATCCATAATATTTTGCAAAGCGCTGCAGTTTGCTGGCTTACAAACATGCCCTGCCAGCTCACTGGGTAGAAAGATTTCTGCTGACTTCACCTATCGTTTCAGTCACACTCATCAGGGATTAATATTTTTCCTTGCTAAGGATACAGGCTGCAAGTGCTAAGTAGAAAAGGTTACACGTGTCTGAGAAAGACTGGTAATATTTTGACAGGTGATACACAAATATGGTGAACAAGCACTTAAGAGGCACTTGACTATTTCTTCCATGAAGTTCAAGTAGGATATTTAACTTTCAAATACTTTAGAAATTGTACTGCTTTTTAAAGATATAACTGATAAAATTGTTTTGTCATCATAAATGCATTTTATACCCATAACTTCTCTAGGAGGAAATGAGATCGTCAGATAAGTCTCTGTATGCTTTGCAGGCTTTCATGAAGAAATTTCTCCTTTTTCACACATGTAACACAAGAAATAAAAGACCGTTTTTTAACGGAGAGTATTTCATGTAATGGTAAGAAACTGAGAAACCATAAAGGGAGGCTGACAAGCATTTCTGGTCCAGTCCTCTGCCAGTAAGATCACAACTCAACACAACGACAATTCTGAAGCACCACCGTGTTTTGTAATTAAGGTGGTTTTCCATCATAGTAGGTTTCTGTCTTTATACTCAGCAGGAAAAAAGAAGTATCAACACAAACACATATAATTTGTCTAATGGAATTTTACACAGTTAAAACAGCAACTTGAGAACGAATCGCTGAGTGAACTGCTTCAAGAATATTATCGTTACACCTGCAGCAACACCACTGCAGAAGAAAACATAAGTGAAAACCACTTAGCATTTTGCAGTTTCAGCAGTCAAGCACGTTCAAATGGTCAGTAGCAAAAAGCTTTTTGTAAACCATTCAGATCTTGTCTCTAATAAAAATGCTTCCCAAGAAAACTAATTGTCAGGACCAGGTGGAGAGATGTTAAGATTGTCATCATCAATGGCCACACTACAACATGAGTGTTCACTGTTCTTACTCTTGGAGCTATATGGACTTGATGACAGACCAATGTGCTTACTTCTAAGAGAGGGTAAGTTAAATGGAGGCTTTTAATTCAGCTGAATTGCACCAGTGTCTACTAACCATTCAGCCTACAATGCTCAAGTCAGTGCAGGGCCACACAGAGATGCAATCACTCCTGTTTCACTCTAATAAAAGGCTCTGACAATGCACTGCCCAGTCTACAGCAGCTCTGTTCTGCAAGTGTACGTACATGCTTCAATACATACAGCAGCCATACTCAGAGCTGATCATTTCACAGGCACACATGGATGCAATGTGCTCAAAACAGAGACCACAGACTGCCAGGAGCTGGCCAGACTCCTCAGCAGTCACAGGGCAATGGCGGAAACCAGCATGGGTTGACATCACTTATGTGTGAGAATGCTGGTGGCTGAGAGACAGATCAAGCATCAGCTGCAGTCTGCTCCCCCAAAAGCCTGGCAGCAGTAGTCTGGAGGAGGCAGTACCCAGTCTATGGAGAAATAACAAGTAACAATTCAGAAAAGCATGTTTGTTATCCATTCATGCGTGCACACAATCCTGGGTCTAACAGTGGATGTGCTAAAGGTTTTCCCCAGAGGAAACGTGTTTATTAATTAATATCTATTGAATTAATTGGTTCCCTGTATGCTCTGCTGTGCAGCCCTATCGTTATTACTGAGAGGTGTCAGGTGTGGTGACTATCCAGGAGGTTCATCAGCACACTTCAGTCAATCCCAAAAAACAAATCTACGTTTTTCTTTTTATTAAATTCAAAATGTGTCCATCTTATGTAGAAGGCATGGAAAAGCATTTAAATTCTCCAGCCCATAATCACTTAAAAAAAGCCAACACATGCTGTTACTTCAGACACAAGTGTGGCATATAGCAGAAGCAGAAGGAAGGTGCTGATCTGAGGCCATGAAATCATCTGACCCCAACATACAGTAATCCTGGTGTTCCTTTCACACACATACCATTACACTCCTTACACCAACCTACCCCTAGCAGCCAGTGCTACTACTTCCAAACTAACCTTTACACCCACCACTTCTTCTCCCGCTCCCTTTCATCAGTGCAAGAGAGGTATTTTTGGATTCTGACTATATCTGACACAAGTCTGTACAGTGACATCATTTTTCTAATGTTATCAGTCTCACTGAGAGACTTTATTCATCACACGTCAGTGTCAGCTGGCAGGGACCACAACTCCAGTCATTCCTGGTACAGCAGACACCCTGCACCAGCCTCTCTGTGTAAGCTCAGGCTAGAGTAGCAGAGCAGTCCCACAAACACCCTCTGTGTGCCAGCGTCCTCATCCCTGAGGGAGACAATTTACTCACCAAGTGGTTCCTCCTCAATGCCATGCCACCTCTCCCAACCCCCCCAGATGCACCCACACATTGCAGAGATCAGCAAAACCCTCTGTATGATTATAGAAGGATAAGCACTCATTATGGCAGGCTCTCTAGCAGGTACAAAGACCTTTGATGTTTATTTAGATCTCCAATTCCAGCATTCCCTCACACACACATCACCCACTTAGTCCAATTCAGAAACTTGAACACCAACAACTATAATCACCACATCCAGTGGTGAACTCAGACTGCAGCAACAGCATCCCTGGCTCCCTTTCAGTCTAAAGTCGGCATCTACAGTAGAAAACCAGTGTCCCAGCTAAATTAAAATACTGTGTTCCGAAATGTACTGTACCACCTGTACAACAACACACTGCCTATTGCAAGCTGAACAGGCCCAAGGACCAGTTATCTGACCATCAGACAGAAACTGCTCTCACAACATCAGAAGTCTCAGGTGCAGCAATGATGCCATAATTTAATGCCGTACAGCCTGTACTCAAGCTGTAGTAGCACAGAGGGGAGAGCAATCCTACCACCCTCTTGAAAACACACGCTAGCACATGGAGCTTCTTGAGTGCAAAATCTCAAGACAATGAAGCTGAAAGTAGTCTAGCTGTACAACTTCAAAGAGTCAATTCTGCTGAGGAAAAGGTTAAAGCACGCCACAAAAAGAAGCCTTTATCAATATATACAGGTGTAATTGTAACATGTTCAAAACAGCTTCCTACAGAGGAAGACACTGCCAGGTCATGCTGGCAAGAAGCAGAAGAGGCTGCAGAGAGCCTCAAAATCACACTCTTAAATCAGCAGCCTTGCTAATAACAATTTCTTTACAAGTACATAATAACTAGAACAAAAAATTAAAGCTGCCTTCACAGAATAACATCTGCTGTGAGAC
This sequence comes from Calyptomena viridis, assembly GCA_013390005.1. NCBI lineage: Eukaryota > Metazoa > Chordata > Aves > Passeriformes > Eurylaimidae > Calyptomena > Calyptomena viridis. The sequence goes on from WEIV01017466.1 coordinate 17,426, forward strand.
ACTGCAAATGGGAGTCAGCAGGATCTATGCTACCTGCCTGGCAAACATATTTTCATTTTATAGTGGGCATATGACAAACAAGACTTTTGAAGTCATCTGTATAAAACATTAGTGCCCAATGCAGTGGTTAGGAATGCTGCAAATGAAAAAGGTGGGATGACTCCTGTCCAGGAGAGTTGTTTCTGAAAGATTTGCAACATGCCACAGGTGCAGCACTTCATCTTTCCGAGAGATGGCAAACCTCTCTCAAAGCTATGAACTGCTCCTCTTTAATTCAAAATATCTGCCCCATCCAGTGATTAAATCTTTTGAGACTTCATTTAGGACGAGATATTTCTCTTCCAGATGCTAGTAAAAAGCATACAACAACAAAAAATGATAAATGTTCCATTTCCAGCCACTTTGATAAAGCATAAACCTACACAAAGGATTTGGAGCAGCTGTAACCACAGCTCCCACATCGTATCAGCATAACCTCAGTAACTGGCTGCATACAAGACTGAGCTGTTCCTGGAGGCACTTATTTGCTTTTCAAGGATTAAGGCTTGAGGGGATCTTTTCCAAGCACTTCACTTTGTTTTGGTTCACTACCCTGCACGCAGCTAAAGACGACTTCATAACACATTTGCTGTCCACCTGGAAGACATTAATGATTAATTTCCAAGCAAATCATCTCTAGACAGCTCTTGTGCTTTCCTCTTTTTTTCTTCAAAGCAAGCAATGAAGAAAGAAGAACAGGAACATCATCTATAATCTGGCTAGAGATATCAAAACATTGCAGTATTTTTCATTCTCAGTACCATAGCTGGGAAGTCAAAGGTTTTAATCAAAACCCATGGATCAGGATAAATGANGCCTGGAAGACATTAATGATTCATTTCCAAGCAAATCAACTCTAGACAGCTTTTTGGCTTTTCTCTGTTTCTTCATTGCTTGCTTTGAAGGAAAAAAGAACAGGAACATCATGTATAATTCAGCTAGGGATACTAAAACATTGCAGTATTTTTCAGTCTCAGTACAATAGCTGGGGAATCAAAGGTTTTAATCAAAACCCATNTCAGCTTCACCCTTGGAGCACAGACACCAAGGAGCAAGGAGGACTTCTATGAGGTCCATGCTGAAGGAAGCTCTGCATGCAGAGACCATTCAGCTGGTGGTGAAAAATGAGATCCATGACAACTCCTGCCNTAGGAGAAATTATTTCAAGTATACAAAGTGCGTGCCAGATCAAATCTTGTCTTCTGTCATACGAGGTAACCATTATCCAGTGGAATAATTTCCAAATATAATTTTAACTGGCTTTTATATAAAACAGAGTAGGTGAAAAGATGTGAAGATGTGATTTGTACTGCCAGCTTCACCCTTGGAGCGAGGAAGGACTTCTATGAGGTCTATGCCGAAGGAAGCTCTGCATTCAGAGACCATTCGTTTCATGGTGAAAGATGANAGAGACCATTCAGCTGGTGGTGAAAAATGAGATCCATGACAACTCCTGCCTAGTTCTTTGAAAAATGTCATATTTATTCTTTCATGTCTGCAGTGCTGCTCCGGGGAATGGCTGAACATAGTCCAAAAGGCAACCAGCCACAGAAATACACACGTTCACTTCATTAAGCACCAGACCCTCGCAGACAGCTCTTGCTCTAAAGGTATTTCAAGGCAGCTTGCTCGAGCAGGCCATGAGCAGCTAATGCATCTCAACTGCCAGAACATGAAAGCATCACAAAAAGAGATGGGGGGAATATACTAATCAGAGACTGGTAAACAGGAAAGCCACAGCCACACTCTAATTTTTCTATAAATCCACGTTTGTGCAGTCAGTGGAACCAAGCCATTTGATTTTGATTTAGATTTACCTCACCTATCAGCCTCCTTACTCTTGAAAAGAAAAGTATCACTAAGGCTTTTCAAAACAGTTGAAAGGAACTTCTCACAAAGATCTCCCCAGACAAGAAGTGCTAGTAACTTCTTGGAAGATATAAATATAACGAAACCTCTCAAAAAGTTTTACTTTCCCAGTACAGGTTGTCAGATGAGCCCTTGAAGTCTTTTGTAGCTGTACATTACCTGGAGGCTGACTGTAGGAGAGACACAGCTACAGCTTCTCAGTGTAACTCCTGACGCAAATACTGTCCTAAAGGAAAAACAGTGCTCTTTTGAAATAAAATTAAACCACTGGTAAAGCAGTGCAATTACTCTTGAGAGAAGCCACTTTTAATAATAATAATAAAAATCATGCAAGGACAACTGTAGCCCTTAAAATTTACACTGGAATAGACTACAGAGGCCAGCACAGCTTTCCCAACACATCTGTCTTTGTTCAAATTCACAGCATTTTTTCCTTAGCATAAAGGTTTGCAAAAGGAATTCAGGAGAATATACTAGAAAATCTTTGACAATTTCATATACAGAACACATAAGATGAAGCATCTTTAAGTGTGCTTAAATGCTTTGATTTCTGCCTGAAATATACCTCCTGATGGAGGAATCCACTATGATAAATAAAAAGTCTTTATCCCATCTAGTTACCCTTCCAGATCTTTGAGATGTTCTGGTAATGGTGGGAGATAACAGTCTTAGGAAAAAATAGCTAGATGACTAGGAAAGTACCATAGTACCAAATATCTGGATGCCTGAGTAAGGAAAGGCCAGATGAACACCCCTCCCTCACTCCCATACACGATCTGATGCAACATT
>WEIV01017466.1:21140-32214 GCA_013390005.1 Calyptomena viridis
GGACAACACACATTCAAGAGCGCACAAGGAATTGCAAGTGCACCTCCCACATGACCTCAATTATGTCGTCCATCCACTCTTTCAGAAAGGCAAGGCATTTGTGATTGCATTAAGAAAAAGTACATTTCGCCTTTCTATGCGTCATTTCAGTTTGGCATTTATATAGCTCAGCAGATAACTACACCTTTTTCTGGCCCTGTTAGCATATGATTAAGTGTCCCTCAAATTTGGACACCTTTCTTGGAGACAGTAATTGAAGCCAGCACATAGACTGGCCAGAGAGGTGGCATTAGAAGTTTAAATACTGTTCCCTTCCACTCCTCAGGAGCCATCTAATCTTTAGGTGGAGTGCAATAGCTGGAGCCTTGGAGAAAAATAAAAATGGCAAAGGGTCTGAGAGCCTTTTACTTGGAGGACAAGCCCATCACAACATCACTGCAAGTGGCAAAACACAACTGGAACAAATCAAAACAAAGCCCTGGCCATGCTTGAGTTCTTGAGTTCCTACTGAGGGAGTGGTGTTTCCCTCAAGTACTTCCAAACACTGGTCAGGGTGGGTGGGTGTGGGGAGTCAAAGGCTTCAGTACAAATTGTTTATTGAAATAATTCTTTTTAATTGCCTTCCCTCACCACTGCAGTTTTTAGCCATGGAATCATTTGTGCTGTGAGTAGAGGCGACTATGTACCATTATGCCTGCAATTATAGCAGAGTAACTAACACCAATCTCTCCATTTCTGCTTCTTAAGCTAATAAGGAATTAAAGCATTTGAAAGTCGTGAAACTGATTTTCCATCTAGCAGTTGTACAGGAGATGCCAAATGCTTTACTCCGTTTAGACTGTTCACTGAGCACCTGCAATGAGGCTGATCATTACTTCACCACGTACCAGGGGCGTTAATCTGAAGATTTACACAGGAGACAAAGCATGATATTGTAATATAGCCATGTAAGTGCAACTGTACAATGTATACAAACTTTACAAAAAACAGTATGTCCTTCTGAGAAATTACAGTTATTTGGGTGTGAGAGAGTGAAAAGTCGTGAATCTGCCCAAATATTGTTAAGACAGGCAGGGCAAATTTACACAGCACACCGAAGGCCAATTAAAAATGCTAAACAAAAGCCAACCATTTTTCCTCCCAACTGCTGTGTAGGCACATTATTTAGAGCAGCTCTTTTATTAACAAAAAAAAGACAGCTCTTATGTACACACACAATCCTCTGCAGAACTTTGACCCTGCAGTGAAGGACTTAGCATATGTTTAGGCCAGCAGAACCTGCTTGACTAGTGTCCCAGATTCAGCACTGAGAGGAAAATTCATCTCCAGCATAACTCTATTAAATGAATGTGGCTCCATCTGAGCCAAGAGCCAAGTCTGGCTCATGCAACTTATGTGCAATTATGTATCAGGCAAGCAAAACATTGGAAGGAAATTTCCCAATTGAATGCTATAAACCAGGACAAATAAACCACAGTGATAAGGGGCATCTTTGAATTTCAGCTCCATCACAGTTAATCTATAGATTCTCAGCCACTTCACCAAACCGAGGAAAAAAGTGCTTGGTTCCCATTCTGCAGCGGGGCAGCTGCAGGCTGAATGCTACATCAGCATCCGTGGTTAGTGCTGAACTCTTCCCTTACCTTTCAAAAACTACTTCTTCACAAACTCACGAGATTTACTTTCAGTCTGTTTCTTCACACATCATTTAAAAGATCCTTTAGCACGCTCAAGCAGTCTAATGCAGACCAATACCACTGCAGGTGCACTAAAATGGAAAGCCCAACCTGAGAAGAACACTTAGTGATGCAGGACAATTTCACGGGGAAACCTCAGTCAGCTATCACCTGCACAGCATGTCTCAGGCACAGCTCTGCTAAATCCATGTCACCGCACCAGTTCAAACGAAGGAACACAATGCTTTTGCTAGGAAAAAACATCAGAAGAAAACAAANTATTTGCACGTCCACAGCATCCCTTCTTCACCCACCAGCAGAGAGAAAAAAACCTTTCATAAACTTTTCCTGAGCTTAACTAAAAAATCACCTGGTACTTGTCAACAGAAGCAAGAGCAGAGATTACAAAATGTCACCTAAGAGCAGGCACTTGACCTTCCTCTCTTGCACTACCTGAGCGCACCTATTCAGGTACTGCCATTCCTGCTACGCTGTGCAGCAAGTACAAATGGAGCCCCAAGCTCCCTGCTCCTCTCCATTTANCTGCTCCTCTCCATTTAAATCAGTTTGAATAGCACGAATGTCTTCATATAAAATGACTTCTAGAATGGTTAATCCTGCATTCTTTTACCTATTCCAAAATTTACACTGCTTCCCTGGTGCTAGAAAAGAGTCCCAGAGGCAGAAATCTTCACTTCTGTTCCTATCAACCATCCCTCTAATGGGATTTCTAGTCCCTTTTTTTTTTGTTTGGTTTGGGGTTTGGTTTTTCGTTTTGTTAATTTTTCCATCCCATTTGAGGAAAGGAGGCAAGATTTTATTTCCCCAAAATTGTTGAATCAAGACAGATGAATAGAGAGACAGAAAACAGTATGAAGGCAGCACAAGTGGATAAACACAGAGGTGAAAGTACAAGGGTGGGATCCCGCTGGGAGACAGTGCAAGAGCTATTAACACCACGCAGTGAAAACCACGTTTAGACAAACCCTGAGGATACACATCTGGATGGTATTGACAGAAGTGACCTTGTAACAAAGCAGGGACAGCAAAAGCTCTCCAATACTGTAGATGTCCCAAGCAAATAAAGGCCCTGTTTTTATTTGTATTGTGTAAATTGAAAGAATTCAACCACCTTCCAACAATATTTTACATTTCACAATCACCCCCTTTTCTACATCGTAAGAAGTTCAAAACCAACATTCATTTTAAAGGCCATGTATTTCACAGACAAGGAAACTGAGGTACAGGCTGTCAACAGATCACTCCCCAGTGCTTCAATGCTTCCAGTTATCCTGAGCTTATGTGACACATTAGCAGTGAACAACAGCAACTAAATCTGAAGTCCACCAGCGTCCCACAAACAGACTCCTGTCTCTTCTACCATCCAAATAGAAGACTCCAGTTCTTTAACTTTTCAGGCCGCTGAAGCGCTTGGCTGATAAAGTTTTTCTTTCTGTGTGGCAGATTTTGTGAAACATCCCACAAATGGAAGGTTACCTCTGGAACTCATTTATCAGGAATTTCAGTAATGCTCTACACAGTTGTTGCACATCACTTCAGGCTCCTGCTAAAATGCAAAACATGGTTGAACTCAAACATGAAGGATTAACTCCACAGGGCTAAACTGCAGAACTCCCATGAACATTGACAGCAAGTCTCTCTCTTGGCAATGAGAATATACCACCATTCAGCAGTGAAATGACCAAAGCAAAAATCTCAACAGTCCCTTGAAGCTCCCTGCCACAATGTGCCTGGCCAGGGCCCTGAAGCCTTTCGGCATCTTGTCCTCCACCCTTATACCTTTTTCCTTCAATTTAGCTGCAATTCATGTAACTTTCCCTAACCATTCCCTACGCTGTTCTCAGGATCTAGTCAATTTTCTTAAATTCTCAACATCAGCTACTATTTCTGCAGCAGTTCTAATCTTCAATATTTTCAAATAGCATTCTCCGTGCTTCTTTATTGTCCATCCTACCTTAGCATCTGGTCCCCAACATCCGTCTCCTTCAGTACGTGCCCGAAGCACTCAGACTCTCATTTAGTAACCCATAAAAAGCAGCTCTTCAACCAATATATCAGCAGGAGCCATTTCTTCCTCCCCTTTCACAACAACCTTTTCCAGTCATCAAATACAATTCAAAGGAGCTCTGCCTCAGAGTCCTTATTACCAGCCCTTTTCAAGCAAAGGCACAGGGCCAAAATAAACCATCTCACTTATTAGTCCTGCTGTCCATCACAGTCATTCTTACCACACTTGGCACTGTTCTGGGGATTGCTCATTTTAAGAGATGTATAGGGAACAGGACTCTGAAGTGGAATCCCTGACTCTCCCAGTACCATAACAAAAGAGCCTAAGGAACAGAGATATATAGCAACTACCCCAATGGCATCCATCTCTACAGACAGAGAGACATGTTTATCTTCTTTAAAAGAAGCTTTATGAACTGTAACCATTCAGGTTCTTTGTAGAGCCTCAGTTTCAATTCTGTAAAGCCTAATCTAAATTTTTGCTGAAGTTGCTCTATTAATAGCAGCTTCTTTCCTCCTGGGAAGTATCAACACAATCATCTCCTGGACTCTTTAATATGAGCTAATAATAAAGCAAAGCAAAAAGCAAACTGCAAAGCAGACAATAAACCAGCTTAGAGAAATTCTTACCTTTTAGTTGGCAAGCAAATGAAAATTCTGTATCTACAAAGGTAGATCAAGTATTCAGAATATTTCTTATTCCTACACGGTGAGAGAAGCCTTTTCCACTAGATTAAAGTCCTGCAGTTCAATCTCAACACTAACACGAACTTTTCAAGTATTTTCTCCTCTTGCAGATCATTGATGTGATTTTTAAAAACCTTTTTCTCAGAAAAGTAAAAAAGTTCTCTAGTCTCCAAACTGAAGCCAGCTTGACCACTCACTGGTCAAACCTCAAACCTGCTTAGTTCTTTACAAAGACACAAAGAAAAGTGTGTCTGTTGTAACAAGTACAAAACCTGAAGAATTCTCCCAGTCATGTGAATGTGAGTCCTGCTTAGATCAAGAGCTGGAAAACAGAGGATCATTCTGTAAATGTTCTCATCTTACCACCAATTTGGACTGTCTGTTGTACACAAACTTACACGCTTCTCTTACAAAGTCTCTTCAGTACTTTTTGTAGCTCATCAGTTCACTCCTGCCTTTACTTTATAGTGATCCTTCCAGGGAAAACTATGTTTTCTTCTTTGCACCCTTGCTGCTCATTTCCATGTTAATTAATCAATATATGAGGTTCGCTCTAAGCAATCACTCCTCGTGACTGCACAGCTCACCATGGCTCTGGTCTTGCCATCTGCTGCACTGGTGAGGCTGGTTTGTGCAACAGGACTTGCTGGCAGGCTGCAAGGCAGGCAGCCAAAGAGCTGCTGGCCTTACAGCAGCATCATCCTTCTCCCTTAAAAATACCACATCCTTCTCCCACAAAAACAGAGCAACTGCTCTCTGGCTGAGCCATCCAAATTGCTCCACTACCTGAGCACAAAGAAATATCCCCAGCTTTTAAACAAAATGTTTTTGCGTTTGAAGGATATCAGGGGTTATCTACAGAAACCTGCCCAAATATTTCCCTGTGTTGTCAGAAAGCCAAGCACAGAATAGCAGTCATTCTGACAGACTAACAGGCCAGGATCAGTTGTCTACAGCGAAAAGCCAGTTTGTTGGCCAAAAGGCTGGCTTTACAAGTAAGTTATTTATGTAGTGGTTGAATAATACCCATAAAACTTCTCTGATTTAATGCTAATTTGATGCAGATGAAACAGATCGGTAGGTAGCCCTAGTTTTACTGGCACTATTTTTTTCCATGCTTAATTTTTTTCCCCTAGTTTACTGGGCAACATCTTCAAAAACACTCAAGTTCTACTGATACCCAATACTTCTCCCACCAGCACAAGCAGATGCGCATCTGGAAAGAACACAACTCTTAACAGCAGAGCAGCATTATTTAGCTTACAAGAAACAAATAAACCTTATGTTAACAGATCTCCTACGCACAGGAGAGTGTGAATAGGGCACCCATGGTCTACCATGGCCATCACAGAGGTGGCAAAAGATGGAGCAAATAATTTTGGAACTACAACAGCAGCCTATAGTCACTTGTGGCTGGCACCCAGCAGCTTGTGCTGAGCCAGCTTCTGCCTGAGCACATCTCAGCAAATCACTCACCAGAACACACCATATTCCAATGCTCTTAACCCCACAGGGGCCAGATTCCTCAATATGGCAATGCAAAAACGATCCAGAGGATAACTACAGTGACACTACAGTGACAAGAGTATGAAAATTATATACCCTGGATGGTTTGTCCTACAGTAACACAACAGATTTTCCATCAGAAAAACACAGTCTTTCAGTAGTAAAGTAAGATTTTATGGGAAAAAAAATCCAGTTTTTCATTTCTGAATAATTAAAAAAAGCATTTACAGATATTCTTTTGGAAAAGGACTATTGAGACCAATTCTGTTGTCTACTTCTGAGACCTTTAAAAGACATTGGTCTGCCATGGGGAGGGAAGAAGAAAAAAGGGGAAAACAGTTTAATTTCCCCTGTTCATCTGAACATGCATCAAATGAGTCTTTCAACAACCTCAAAAACATGCAAGGCAGACAGAAAATAATTTAGGATGCATTTAGAATTTATTGACTTAGCCTGGTCATACATTTGATAACATCTTGCTGTTGGTATGACAAGTGGGAAAAATAAAGTTAAAGCTGATCCATGAAAACTGGCAGGCTTAGCTTTAAATGGAGCTTCAAATCAAACCAAAAGAAAAAACCTCTGACCTTTTTTTTTGGAAAATACACTCTTAAATGTCTCCAGATCAGCCATTTTTCCTCTAAAGTAATTGCATAAAGAAGAAATGGACTCCAAAACCACTCCTGATGGTAAATATGAGATTGAGCACTTCAAGACTAGTCACTGGCCCTTTCCTCCTACTGTTCCACGTGGCCAGTGGAAGATTCATTTACAGAAGCTCTATTTCAGTACTGCTATCCAAAAGAAGTGCAGTATTTCATGTCTTTGCTATGTCAGTTTGACTCTACCTTATTTGTTTGGAGGTGAGGGAGGAGATATTAATTTACCAGGGAAGGTGGGACTGGTTTGAGCCAAGAGGAGCCTGTAAAGCATGAATGTATGATCTCTAGCTTTGTGTTACACAACTCTTCCTTTCCCCAATCCTTTCCCATCACACAGCCAGGATGCTGGCAACTTTGCCACCATGACTTTTGCAATGATGGCTTTACATAGGAAGGGACCAGGGCGCTGAGAACTTACCTGTACCTCTTAAAGAGTAGATTGAACTATTTGCAACTCTGGTGGTTCCACAGAAGAGCTTCGAAAACACGATCTTAAGTTCTCTCGAGGCTGAAGTGCCAAAAGCGTATTAAGAAACATGAGATGCTTCCATTTCTTTGTGCTTTTTTAACTCCTCAAGTTTAGGTCAACTTATCTCCTGGACCTGGGTCATTTTTGAACCCCTCAGGCTGTGACACAGCACATCAACCAATGCACACAACCAGATCCTAGCTTGGAGAGAAGACAAGAATACAAGAAAATCCAGACATAATGTTCAGTCCCTCTAGCTTATGTCTGAAGTAAGTAATCCGAATTTGATTGTGTTTCAAGAGAAACAAAATAAAGCACCCAGTGGGTTTTCTTTGTTGTTGCTTTTGCTTGTTATGATTGTGTTTCATTTTTTTAATTTAGTTTTGAATACATTTGCTAGAAGGGCTGGAGAAGAAGCCTCATGTTGCAATGGGAAGCCTTTTGCCTTACAGCTACAGAGAAAGCAATCCAACCATTTACAAAATCAGAAACACAGCAGAAAACAAAAACAGCCTAAAGCTCTTCAAACTGATCAAGCACAGTGTTACCTTGCACTCTACCTCTTGATTAAGGAAGATATTTAGGATGCTTTGAAGGGCACAAAATTTTATTGAAACAGCCACCTCAGCACTGACAAGAGAACAGCAAAGCCTGTCCGGGCTCAGTGCTGAAAGGTACCAGCCTCAATCTCTGTACCCAGGGGATTATTTTTGTAGCCTCCTATTCGATGGTGTTTAACACACCACAGCACGCACATTTTAGCTGGTAATTCAACTCTCCAGTCAAAACAGGCAAGAGAAGCAAATGGATCATTGCTCCCTAAACTCTGATTTTAAACCTACAATCATTTATTTATGCACAGCAGTGTTCACACATTCATCCCCATCAGCCCCTAAACACAAAGCTCAGCAACCCAATATGGTTTGTGTAAGCCCAGATAGAGAGACTGAAGGAGAGACCATTAAAACAAACCACAAAAAAAGCAATAAACTACAAGGGAGACAATGATTTTTCAAGTCATATAACAAGTCTCTCCTACTGATCACTCTGCCACTTTTTCAACTGAACGACATCTGAAAAGCTGATTTAATAAACATCTCTCATTTCAACAGGCAGGACACCACCAGGCACCAAGACATGTTGCAGCTCAGCAGAAAGATAATGCAGTGATCATTGGGTGGGTTTAATAGAGGGATTATTTTACAATTACAGCAACAATGAAAAAGCAATTTATACAGTAACACGCTGATGTACTGGCAAGCACCTGTCCAAAGGGATTAAATAAAAGTCTGACACAGAGAGAAGAATGTCTTTAGCAAAAGGTTTATGAACTTCCCTAGATGCCTGTATTTCTGTGCAATATCCCTTAAAGACAGTATTTTGCATTTAAATGCGTTTTAGGTAACAGAGACATAATGCACAAATAAAGACAAAGAGTACTTTGAGAATTCTTATTTAATGAAAAGCAGAAGCATGTATGAAAAGGATAGGTCACTTTTCATTACTTCAGAAAGCATACCACAGTGGCCCCCACAGCATCTTTATTTCTCGGGTTAAAAAAATGGTCAAGGAACCTCAGAGGCAACACTGGTTCTTGAGGAGTTCCTGGTGCAGCAGGGGCTTTGACACAGAATTTCAGAAGCCCTCAGTAGGAATACTAAGAAGCGATCATGAGTGAGGATTAGCTATCCAGGAATACAGTGTGGAAGGAGAGAATGGTTCACAATGTCTCATGTTGCTGAAGCAACATCCCAGTATTCTCTGAAAAAGAACTGCTTACCAGAAACAGCTTGCAAGAAAAATCTGCAACTAGATCAGGCTACCTTCCAGAGCAGGGAACATCCAGCTGAGAGGGGAAAAACCCTGCTTCAGAAAAGAAGTTCAGCTAGTTCAAAGGAAGGGCAGATGAACATTTTCACAAGCCACAGAGCTTTTAGCTCTGGTTGATTTATTAAATGGGTCGTCCTCTTTTTCCTATCACTTCAGGCAAGAGTTGAATTATTCAATGAGCTCCAGTTGACTATGTTGTTTCTAAAACACTTGGGCTACCTCTGGGGAAGGAAGACGAGGTGAGGGGGAATAAAAGCATGTTTAAAAGTTAAAAAATTTAACAGAAGTGGGTCCTATTCATTTACAAGAAGTCTCAAAAGCAGAGAGAGGGACAAGTATTTCTTCAAGTCCTCTGGCTAAGGAAACTTGTACCACATGGAGAACTGGTGACGTGCATCTCAGCTGCAAAGCTCACGACATGGGGACAGCCTTGTCACTCTGATACCAGTACAAGGGTGATGGCTCTTCTGCTCCCACAAAATAGAATTCATGGCTTCAACCTCAGGAATATCCACCATGTGTTTCCATGTCTGGAAATAAACACAAGCTTTGCCCCTTGAACTTTCCCATCCCTAAAAGAACTGTCAAAAGAATTCCTCCAGCAGTTCAGTGGAGTGAAAAGCTGTTTACAGACAGTCCTTCAAAGCTTGTTAAATGCAGTACTTTATTTGCCAGCCCAAAGCAGAGTGACTCTCACTGGAGAGAACAGGAATGAAGCCAGTCTCTAAGTGAGGCAAATATCAAACTATCAGGCTAACAAAATAACATTCCTCTGAACACACCATTTCTCACGGATCACGAATTCCAGGACTTAACTTCATAGGGGCATTTAATTAATGGAAACACTGCATGGTGCTTAGGTGAACAATGGTTAGTTTTCAGATTTCAGCAGTAGCAGAAGTGGTTGGTCATGAAGTAGCAATCGGCTCTTGCAAAACTATTTCTCATTTAGTGAAGAGTCATTTGCTCCAGAAAAACTCAGCTTTCTGGAAGAAAGCCTGTTGACAGCAGGGAATCCTGCTATCATTCATGCCTACTCAGTAATCAGAGCTGGATGCAGGAAAACACGGGAATCAATCAGCATGTCAAGACAAAACCCAATCAAGAAATATATAAAAAAATTAATATAATCAAAAAAAGCAAAGGGTCTGACAGCAAACCAGTGAAACCAAAACCACACACAGTTCTTCACTATGCTAAAAAATAAGAAGAAACACAAAAACCTCTAAATAATTTACTTGCTTATGACATATTTTACTACTGCTCCCAAAGACTTGCAAACCAGATACATATACTTCAAAATAAAACTCAAGTTATTTATGGCTTCTTTCCTTTTCAAAGATTACAAGAAATTTATAGGCACAATCTATAAAGAGACAGAGCATTGTGACCTGAATAAATTATAGGATTCCACATGCCAACTAATGCTCAAATATAAAGATTAAAACCAGAATGCACCATTGACAGCTGATAAGAACTTTGGACCTTTATAAGGATTTCACATGTTCTTGCTATCATCTGTGAGTAACTATTACAAAGATTCTTTCAGGCTTCTCCCTACTCTCAACATCACTGCCCCGCAATCATCATTTCTATCTACTCAAGAGGATCCTAAAGAGATATAAATGCTACACTAACATATATAGATACTGATATCTACTGTTCTGAGATCTAAATAGCTGTAGGGCAACAGCAACACCTGCTCAAAGGCACACAAGGCTCAGACATTTGTCCCTTACCCTCTCTGGCCAGGTTTTATGCTCAGCAGAGTCCATATGCGGAGCAGCACAGACCAGCACTGTCACACCCAGAATGACAAAAATTCAGTCTAGAATACCTCTCAATGTAAGACTACCTCTCAAACACAAGCCTGAGATTCTGCTTTTTTTTCTTTTTAACATTTAGAAATCATATGCTTATGGAAATAACGTGACAAAAGAATGATGAGATTCCCAAATAGCTAATAATCTCGATGAGTAAGAAAGTCAGAGTCAATTATCAGGGACCTAGACCTGGGCCCTGTAAGTCTTCCAGTCCTTCCAAGTACCATGGACCAAGTACCATAACTGGATATTGAATTACCTCTCTTTGCCCCTCAGGTTAGATGGAGAAGTAATGGTTTATACTCACTGGATTTATCTTCCCTGAAGAATTCCCATTTCTTTCAATTTTTGCCTTTAATCAAAACACTCCATCCCTGTAGCCATATCTTACAG
>WEIV01017468.1:3422-35212 GCA_013390005.1 Calyptomena viridis
TGGGGTGTTTTGTGTTGTGTGGGTTGTTTTGTTTTTTTTTTTGTTTTTTTTTTTTGGGGGGGGGGGTTGCTGGTGAGGTTGTTGTTTGAATTTTTTTTATAGGGTTTTTGTGGTTTTTTGAAGTATACAATAAATTCGTGGTTGATAAAACACTCCATAGTATGGAAAACACTGTCTTCAGAGGCAGAAGGCTTGTGGTCTGTGATGTACATCTACTCTACAACTCATCTCTACACATATTCTGCATTTTTTATGACAGTACTGGATTAATGGCACAGTAGAAAACTACAACAACAAAAATCTCTGCAGTTAATATGCACAGGCATGGGTAAAATTAAGGGAAGAAGAGAGGATGAAAGTTGTGAACAATTTAAGTAAAGAGACAGTGAATGTTCAGCAAAAAGAAGAGACACTACATGCTGAGAAAGGGAAAAAAACCCAAGACAACAAAGCAAATAAAAAAAATTCCCTATAAAAATAAAATAAAAAAGTAACAAACTGCAATTGTATTTTTTCAGATATTGCAGCATCTGACTATCAATGGAATGATGAGAGGACTCTGACCACTGATTATGAGTGTACAGGCTCTGCGTTTATAAAAAATTCCTCTTGGCTGAAAAACTGTCTTGTCTCCTTAACAAAAATACAAGTTCTTCCTCATATGCATGCATGAGAACAGTAGAAAACAAAATAAAGGGGAAAATCTGCTTATATGCATTAATACAAAGGCTCAGTAGTAATGCAAAGATAAGTAACCAATCTCCAGATTCAGAAGTTTCCTATGTACTTTTTAATGTTTCACTCCTCATACTCCAGGGTATTCTTTAACTTACTGTATTTTTGGATTTCAAACAGTAACTTATATGTGACTGACCTGATCTTTTCCAAGGAGAAAATTACAGACAATATCTGGTGGATTAAAATTAATTTTTAAAGAAATGCTATGATATTAAATATCTATNCAGTGAAAACAGAACACTGAAATGGCAGCATATCTTGAGAACAATATGATGATATTGTGATACAACAAAAAGTTATCACCATAATGCACAATAATAAAGCAAAGCCAAGCCAAGATAGCAAGAAAAGTAGTATTCAAAAATTTTATGCTATGGATAGTAAGTGCTACTTCTGTATCTTATCNAAATTCCCTATAAAAATAAAATAAAAAAGTAACAAACTGCAATTGTATTTTTTCAGATATTGCAGCATCTGACTATCAATGGAATGATGAGAGGACTCTGACCACTGATTATGAGTGTACAGGCTCTGCGTTTATAAAAAATTCCTCTTGGCTGAAAAACTGTCTTGTCTCCTTAACAAAAATACAAGTTCTTCCTCATATGCATGCATGAGAACAGTAGAAAACAAAATAAAGGGGAAAATCTGCTTATATGCATTAATACAAAGGCTCAGTAGTAATGCAAAGATAAGTAACCAATCTCCAGATTCAGAAGTTTCCTATGTACTTTTTAATGTTTCACTCCTCATACTCCAGGGTATTCTTTAACTTACTGTATTTTTGGATTTCAAACAGTAACTTATATGTGACTGACCTGATCTTTTCCAAGGAGAAAATTACAGACAATATCTGGTGGATTAAAATTAATTTTTAAAGAAATGCTATGATATTAAATATCTATGTTTTTCTTTTTTAAAATGCATTCTATTAAATAGAATACTTTGAATACAGTTATGTTTTATTTAGTTTAGATTATAAAAGCTTTATTTAGCATAGTAATACTTAAAAAAGTGGTTTCAGTTTCCTATATGTTGAATAACATCTTAGAGATGTAACTACAGTAGCACCATCAAAGTTGATTCATCAGCTGTACACTCAAAGTAAACCAGTACAATTATGTATTAGCTAATTTATAACTTAGATGAGCAGTGGACATTTTCTTTTCTTTTAAATCAGCAAACGTGCAATTACAAATTTAAGAATCTGTCTCATAGCCAGTTTTAAACTTCCAGATTTTGCAATAAGCTACTTTTCTTGTTAGTTACTACATAAATCTCTGCTAGCTATTAGACCGTAAACTACCCTCAAAAATTGCTTAAAGAATAAGACACAAAGAGAATGAATTAACATCCTCAAGTTCTCAAATAAGATATTGTGACTGAGATACATTATACACATTCACCCACAAGAGGGCAGATTTCTGGTTTTCATTCCAGAGCTACAGTTTTATACAGTAACAGTAAGCTTCCAGAACTAAATGCTTTAAAATATACTTCAAAAAACATACTAAAGAAGGTGATATAGCTGCAAAAACATAGTCTAATACTTAGTTATCTAGGGGGCAGGCCAATCTGGAATGAACTGTAATTAATCATCTGCCTCATGCAGCTCCTTATAGTTAAAATAGTAACTTAAGAAGATATGAAGCTACCTGGGTTTTATCTAACTTAAACAGCCAAAAGGGTTGGTTGCAGCATGTTGGGGGAGGTAAAGAGAAAGGGGAGGGCTGCAGATGGGGGGGGCGTGGGGGGGGTGGACGAGTGAAATCGTATGTTTGGTTCATAAAGTGATCAGGCAGCTGAACCAGCGATGCTGACCAAACTAGTGAAAAATTAAAAAGCTTGAGATAAGAATTACTTAGTACAACTTCTAAACCAGTATTAGCATAATGTGTTTTCCTACAACTATTCTAATAATAGGTGCTCAAATCACTACAAGCTATAACCACTGTTAAAAAAGAAACCTTAGTGAAAAGTACTATACTGTACAATTTTAAGTTGCTTCCCAATATAAAGCAATCTTTCAGAAAAAATAGTTACCAGCTTCTTAATCTGTGACTACTGTGACATCCCTTTGATCTCTGCTGTTTTAATTTGATAACAATGACACCGATGTCTCTGCTGCCCACGTGATACCAGTGGCAGTGTCACCACAATAAACGGCACAAGAAATCCCAGGACAAGTGGTGGAAGCACAGACAGCATGAGAGATGTGTGGAGAAGCACACATATTTCTACCAGGGTAAGCATTAATTGTGCTCTGCACCTGTAATAACTCTTCCTGAGGTAGAAAGGACAGCAGTTGACACAATCGGACCATCCCCAAACTCAGACTAAGCCACATACAGACAGCAGATATCTATGGGTAATATGCAGCTTCCCTGATCTTTGGGACAGTGGGATCGATGCACCCACAGCAAGTCTGCTGACAACACTGAGCTGTGTGGTGTGGTTGCCACACTGGAGGGAAGGGATGCCATCCAGAGGGACCCAAACAGGCTCGAGAGGTATAAACCTCATGAAGTGCAAGTGCAGCAGTCATGACACTGTCATACTACCCTGACAACCACATTGAGAAACTCAAACGTAAAGAGAAAACATCAACCCACTTCAGTAGCTCACACACCTACTTCCCACCTGCACTACATATTCCACGTGCAACATTTACTCCAATGAAGACAGTACAGCTCTTTTTAGTTAGCACGGCCCTTTTGCTTGCTCAGGCACACATGCAGTGGCTGACACTAGATACAGTTCATTTTACTGAAATAAAACAGCTAAGGGATGTATAAATGAGCAAAAGCAAATAAAAGAGTACCTTAAGTCAGCTCTGTCAAATGGAGAACATTTTAGGTTGCAATACCCATCTTTGTTAACAAAATAGCTGCGACAGGTGTTAGAGGGGAGTAGCAGATTGTTTTCTTGAATGTCTCATGTTAGCTGTTAGTAGTGCTGTCCTTTCCTAAAAACAGTTATACATTTACTTGTACTTTAAAGACTTTTTGTTCTTTAATTAAAGACTAAAAACCTAACGACTGAACACTGAAAACGTTAAAATCTATTTAATACAGTAATCTCACCCAATTTTTAGTTTTGCATTTCCACCCTCGAACTCTCTCACATAATTCATAACTTTTATAAAACAGAACTGGGAAGAAATAAATCTGTTGAGGCAGCAGCTGATTTGATACAAGTCTCCCTTGTACATAATTTTTGACTCTTTTTAGACTTTGAAAATGAATTAAAATCCCTCCAAACATCTTCAATAAACACTAAGAAAAACAGATGTACAAGTATAACATTTTTTTAGAGTTCTACATTGAATGCCAATGTAAAAGCCTATACAAACAGGTTTAGTGTGTCTCGTTTCAAAAGTGCATCACTGCCTTTTTGTTATTGGAATTAATATTGACCTGAGGTATGTTATTCCCTTTGTCCTAACACTCATCTTGTTGCCTGGTTTTCAACTTAAGTTTCGTGCACATATAAGAGAGACACTGTCTAGCACTGCAAGTAGGTAAGATGCTTTTCTTATGGACTGATGTATTACTTCTCCTCATTCCCTGACCACAATGATGCAATTCCTCCATCCAAAGAGTCTAAGCCAGTCCTCTGTTACACATCCAGTTTCCCCATCTCGTATAAAATCCACTCCCACACAGCTGCAATGTGGAAGAAAGACAGCACATGCTGCAGCTTCTTCCTCAAAGGGAACACAAGAATATCCTCAACAACCGATTTTCACAAACTAAACTGCCTGGAGACTTCTAGCCCTTGTAAATTATAACCGAAAATAGCTGATGCTTTCCAAAATTATTAGATTGAGGGATTTACAGATAAAGAGGTGCCTAATGATGAATCGTCGGGAAATGATTAATTAAATCAGTGTGTGCAGAACCACAACGCACTTTGGTTGTACTGTCCTTCTGTACATATTTGCACAATTACTGGTAACATAATTGTATCTGTAAATTTATAGCATTCTGAAAATGCATACTGAAAATTTGTTCTGTCTGGTTAATTTTAAAAGTAGTATCTTATATTACCTATGCAACATACAGAAAACACTCTCTAAATGAAGTATGCTAAGATTTAAGAAACAAAACACCAAAATAATACATCCAATTCAACGTTTTAATTAAGATTACTAACATTTTGCTTGGAAAGTTTGGACAGGAGTGCAAAGATAACTCAAAAAACCCCGAATGCAGTGTTAGTGTCTAATAACACAATAATAGTGTAAGACACTTCAAGGGATAAAAATTTTCATACATTTGATAACTCATTTTAGTTAATGTTTGTGCTCTAAAATTAAAGATTACATAAATTTTTTTACATACGCCACCTAACCTATCAGTGCCAAAAATGTGGAGCTCTGTAACTTTGTGACTGTAAATGTATCATCAGTGTCAGGAACCCCTGATTCTTTCCTTTATGGCATTTTTTTAATTATCTTCCTATTTAATTACCACTCCTACCAACATTATAAACAAAGAGATTACCACTAAGTCTGTAAAACAATATCACTAGTCAGCAAAGATATCATTTTTTCCCAGTTCTAGACACAGTCTGGTCACCAAAAGTTCTTCATATGAACATTATACTCAGTTAAACTTCTGGAGACAAAGCACAGACACTACACCTTGGAAAAGTAATCACACACATTCAAAGTAATTAATAAACCTTGAAGCACAGAGCACGTAACATGCAGAAATATTGTGCTGGACTCAAACGATGACCAGCTCACCATGAGAACTATGGCTGGACGGTAACAATCACGTATCTCTCAATAGCAAAATATTATTATCTCAATAGAAAAATATTATTGGGGATTTGATCCTTGTAGGTCTGACATGGATTCACAGCATTACTTAGGGAAGTCCTCTATGTCATTCTGAACTTCTGTTGCTGGTTCTCCTATGGCTGCAACACAAACACAACAGAAGTTGCTTAAGCTCACAAACTGCTGAAAGGAGGGATGTAGTTCCAAAAAAAATACCCTTCTAAATCAGTGTCTCTTTCGCCTGACTTCTTCCACATCTCATCCTTGATAGCCTGCAGATGTTACAGATCTAAACTAAGGCTCTCCAGGAATTGCAGCAAGTGGTTTGCAAAGCTGCACAAAGGCTTAGTCGAGCTCACAGCTTCAATCAAGATTAAACTTTGCAGCTTTCAAAGTTTTTTAAAAATTAAAAAGTTTTTTTAAAATTACCAATGTCACAGCATAAACAAACATTCCATCAATAACAATTAGATGGAATTATGATGGTCGTGCACAAAAGAAGTTTGGGGATTTTTGGCCTGTCCATGTTAAACATCACCTCTGCTGTGTACTGCAGCAATACAAAGAAACAAAGAATAGCTGTCAACAGTGTAAACATACTTGCAGAAGTAATAATTTGGGGCAAAACAAAAGGTAAATATTTATGTGCATAGGAGTACCATGACCTACTTAGTATAAAGCAAGTACAATGAAGCATATTATTTTGAGGAAAATCTCCTTTGTATAGAAATCCTCTAAAACAGGCATCTGAATTCATTTTCTTTAACAAACCTAATTAACTAAAACCAGTCTGGAAATTTTCTGCATACAAGTAGAGTTCACTCAATGTAACTTAATTTTACACTAAAATAAAACCAACTGAATTTAAGCTACTAATTTTGAATGACAATATAAACTAAAATGTTTAATGTAGCTCAACTAAACAACTTTTAATTAATTCCTCCTGCTAATTTACATTAAAAATCTTAAGCATTGTCATGTAGACAAGGATTGAGCAATCCCTTTTTTTCTAATTATTTCAACAAAGTCACACATCTTGAAATAGTTCAGCTGAACACAAAAAAACATATCTATGAACTAGCTTTTTCCAAGAAATAAGGAAAATTCTAAGTTTCACATTGTAAATTTCTATCATAACTTCTGGTACACTTACCAATCACAATAAAAGTGGGTAGAACACATAAAAGAAAATAGAAGATTCATGATGACATTTCAATATTGAACCATTGTCAAACTACAGGGAGAACAATGTCAAAACCAAGGCATGCCACTGGAGACCAACTAAAAACCCTGCAGGTCTTAAACAGAGTGTAGACCCACTCACACTGTGGGTGAGCACTAGTAGATTTTATTTTCACCTTAAACAGCAAAGATGATGATAATCCACTTCGGCCCTTATGTCCTGGCTACCTCCTCCTTCCACAATTCCAGAAAGCACAAGGCTGGAGGAGACAAGTGCTTACAGAACAGCCTATGAAACAATGTGATGACCAGCCAAGCAAGTTATCCTTCGCTGACACTTCTCCCACATCCAAATTTAATGTTTTTAAATTTAACATCTTTGTATTCTAGTGTGATTTTGTTCAGCTCCTTTAGGTGCATGTTTCTCCAGCTGTCTTCCACAATTCCCAAAGATAAGGGTGAGTCACAGAGTTAGAAAAGCTGCAGCTCAGTTGCTCAGACAGGTGGGCATGCATACACACACAGGCACTTACAGAGAATGGGCAAGAAGATGGAAAAACATGTTTAGATACATGCAAGCAGTAACCACCACTGGGATTCCCATCCTGTTACGGAATTTGGCTCCTGCTGACTCAGAGGACAGTATAAAGACAAATAAGTAAAAAGGAAGACAGATACACTTCCCACAACATTAACAAACACAGATTTTAGCTGATTGAAGGTACAATACAAAAGCTCACTGTTTCCTGACCTGCTGTTCTCCTTTTCCAACTGCTTATCACTTATCTCACGTCCATGATTTATGTATTAATCTCACTCTTCCACAAAAAATGGTCTGCCTATGCAGATATGGATTTAGGAAAGGCAGGTCCTGCCTGACCAACCTGATCTCCTTTTATGACCAGGTGACCCTGCTGGTGGATGAGGGGAAGGCTGTGGATGCTCTACCTGGACTTCAGCAAAGCCTTTGACACCATCTCCCATAGCAAACTCCTGGAAAAGCTGGCAGCCCACAGCTTGGACAGGTGCACCCCTCACTGGGTTAAGAACTGGCCCAGCCCAGAGAGTGATGGTGAACAGTGGCACATCCAGTTGGGGCCAGTCCCTAGTGGTGTCCCCCAGGGATCAGTGTTGGGCCCAGTCCTGGTTAATATCTTTACTGATGATCTGGATGAGGGGATTGAGTCCACCACTAGTAAGTTTGCAGACGACACCAAGTTGGGAGCAAGTGTCAATCTGTTAGAGGGTAGGAGGGCTCTGCAGAGGGACCCTGACAGGCTGGATAGATGGGCAGAATCCAACAGCATGAGATTTAACAAGGCCAAGAGTCAGTTTCTGCACTTTGGCCACAACAACCTCCTGCAGTGCTACAGGCTGGGGACAGAGTGGCTGGAGAGCAGCCAGGCACAAAGGGACCTGGGGGTGCTGGTTGACAGGAAACTGAACATGAGCCAGCAGTGTGTCCAGGTGGCCAAGAAGGCCAATGGCATCCTGGCCTGTATCAGGAACAGTGTGGCCAGCAGGACTAGGGAAGTCACTCTTTCCCTGCACTCAGCACTGGTGAGGCCACACCTTGCGTGCTGTGTTCACTTTTGGGCTTTAAGAAAGATCTTGAGGTGCTGGAGCATGTCCAGAGAAGGGCAACAAGGCTGGTGAGGGGTCTGGCACACAAGCCCTGTGGGGAGAGGCTGAGGGAGCTGGGGCTGTTCAACCTCAAGAAGGCTCAGGGGAGCCCTTATCACTTTCTATAACTCCCTGAAAGGAGGTTGTAGCCAGGTGGGCATTGGTCTCTTATCCCAGGCAACCAGTGACAGAATGAGAGGACACAGTCCCAAGCTGTGCCAGGGGAAGTTTAGGCTTGATTTTAGGAGAAAATTCTTCCCAGAAAGAGTGATTGGCCATTGGAATGGGCTGCCCAGGGAGGTGGTGGAATTACTGTCCCTGGAAGTGTTTTAAAAAGACTGGATGTGGCACTTAGTGCCATGGTTTAGTTGATGAGACGGTGTTAGGTCATAGGTGTTCCAATCTAGTATATGTGATACTGTGAATTTCTCTAGAGCTCTCCTTTTCAGTATGCAACACAAAGAATAGCAGAAAACAAGTCACTTTAAATGTTACAGGACAGATGATGCAGGCTGCCATCATCTCTGCATCTGAACAATGCCTTTTAGTACCAATCAGGTAGACAGTCCATGACAACAAATACCAAAGACATTGCCCATACTCATTTTCCCTTCTTTTTTCTTCCCAACCCCTAGCCTCTGAGGAATAAGGACGGAATAGAGGACCACTACTGTGTTCATACATCCAGAACACTTCTCTCACTATTTTTTACCCCAAAAATCACAGCATATTGAGGGAAGTGTCCTCTAGAAGTTACCGTGTCCAATCTCCCACACAAGCAGGGAGACCAAGATCAGGTTGCCCCGAAAATGGGGGAAGAGAGGGGAGGATAAAAAACCTCAATGTTTTAAAAATCAATGTACTAAGACTGAATACATATCTTATTTTCTTTAGCTGTAATCTTTACTATAGCTGGCACAGAACTACCTGACTTGCTCTACAACAAAATAAATCCAAAAGACAATTCAACCATTGAGAACATATTATTTATTAGACTGAGGAAGAACATATTTCCCAAAATCTAGGACTCCTTGTTCACAAAATCAAAGCATAAATAATCCATTAAGGAACATTATATCAGCAAAATTAGCATTTTCAGTGATTGCACAACTCTATTTTTAACTCCTCCTCTAAAAGTAGTAATTTTATCCGTTTTCATTTTAAAGAAAAATAGTGAGATTTTTACATTACAAAGGCTCCACGGAAAATTGCACCAAACATTTCTAATCTTGACAGTGCCAGTAAAAAAGCAAAAACCTTTCCTGACGTTCACCTTAGCCTCTATCTTTAGACGGAGTAAGTTACAACTAACAAACAACCACACACAACAAATACATACAGCTTGAAAAGGTCACCAGTAGTCCAGAAATTGCACTAAATTATGCAAAGAATTAAGTCTACACTAAAGTCTGGTTGTTTTCTAAAGTTATTGCATGTTGTAGTTCTTACTTTTCACTTTTTATTCTATTTGTGCTTTACTTCAATGGAATGCAAAAAGTAAGTCACTTGCTTGTAGAGGACTGACATGTACAGCAAACAGTCATATTAAAAAAAACCCCTTTTACTGTAAACAAGAATAACAAATAAAAAACCAAACCAAACACACACCACTAGAGGCTTTTCAAAAGCATCTCACAAAAAGAATCGGGTGTCTCAGTATCTCCAACTGCAAGAATCTTTTTAAACAAAACTAGAAATGTCCATAATGACAGAGGCATTTTTTCCTACATGATTAGTGGATGCAACAAGTGTTCAATACTCTGTTCACAGATTCACGGAATTGTAAAAGATCCAGCTTCTAGTTTTAAGTGCCAGTACTCAGTATAAGCTGCAGGCTCCCCAGTCTTGCTTTGACAACTATGAAGAACTTTGATTAAAAAAGCTTTCTGCAACCAGATGAAGTGGATGAATGGGAAACACTGGATGCAAGGATCTAACTTTTCTATTTCCCTAATCACAATGTAACTACAGTTTAGATTTCTCCTTTTCCAGTACCACTTCTCTTAAATCACTAAATACAACACCTTTCTTCTGCTGAATTAACAATTATTAACACCCAGTATATTCAGATTGACAAGCGAAATGTTTGCTTCCCAAGCCTAGAAGGACCGAAATGTTTTGGTCAATTGCTCAACTATTCCTAAGTAACATTTACTTCTGATCTGATCCACCTGAAACTTTTGTGGGTTTCAAAGCAATAGTCACAGCCTTTGCAAGTGTAATAGAAAATACATGGCTGGTGTAATGACTATTTGACTTTTCTCAATTTAATTCGGTCTTCCAGCATGACTTCGCAAGTGAGTATCTTCTCTCAAGGAATTTGTTGCTGCCACACAGACTTTGACAGTACATCATTCAAACCTTGAATGATGCTGAAAATTGCATTCCATGCTAACACAAAAAAAAACCCCAACCAACCAACATAACCCTTAATGTGCTGGTTCTTCGAAAAGCCTTTACTAGACCTCAGTTCCTCTTGAAACAAATGGAAGTCCTTCAGAATCACTCCTCAGCAGAAAATTTACAACTAGATGTAAAAAGGACTGGAATTGCCATAGCTCTTGAGCTAGTTCTCAGCTAACAAGACAACTAGTCTTCATAAACCACATATAATCTCTAATTCAAGTGCTATTTCAAAGTCCAGGATATGTCAGACAGGCAATCTTGAAAAGACGTAAGTCAATCACTACCATAAAATTTCTATTATGTTTGTCTACTTCCTTTGAAGAAAATTTAGTGAGAAAGACCTCACTGCTTACTAATATGTAACAGGCAAAAAGGGTTTCTAATATTAAAGGAAAGCTGAGTGTCATATACCATGAAAGGTGAATATCATATTATCATATCATACAAGAATAAATTATACCTGGAAACTAATTTGTGGAACCAGTCTCTAAAGTGATAATTCCCCACGTAGTAATTTTGAGCACAGTTCTACTTTGAAAAGGATTTAAGGGAGTTAGATTACCTTTTTTTCCTGAATCAACTATGGTTACTAAATGAATAAGGACAAAAATCAGAGAGTATATTCATTTATAAAGAAGAGTTTTAATAGAATGTTAAATCCCAATGAAATATAATGTAAGAGGTGGGCCCATGTAAACCTTATGTAGTTGAACAAGATCAAGTATAAGGTCCTGCGCATGTGTCAGGGCAATCCCAAGCACAAGTACAGGCTGGGCAGAGAATGGATTGAGAGCAGATCTGGGGAGAAAGACTTGAAGATGCTGGGGGTGAAAAGCTGGACATGAGCCATCAATGTGTCCTTGTAGCCCAGAAAGCCAATCATATCCTGGGCTGTATCCAAAGCAGTGTGAGCAGCAGGTCAAGGGAGGGGTTTTGGCCCTTTACTCCTCTCTGGTGAGACCCCACCTGGAGCTCTGCATCCAGCTCTGGGATGCACAATATAACAAGGACATGGGCCTGTTGGAGTGAGTCCAAAGGAGGCCACAAAGCTGATCAAAGGGCTAGAGCACCTCTCCTACGAAGACAGGCTGAGAGAGTTGGGGTTGTTCAGCCTGGAGAAGGCTTTAGGGACCTTATAGCACCTTCCAGTACCTGAAGGGAGACTACAGGAAAGCTGGAGATGGATTTTTTATAAGGATGGATTTTTTATAATGGAGTGATAGGATAAGGGGGAATGTCCTTAAACTAAGAGAGTGAGAGTTTAGATTAGATGTCAGGAAGAAATTCTTTACCATGAAGGTGTGAGGCACTGGAAGAGGTTGACCAGAGAAGCGGTGGATGCCCCATCCCTGGTAGTGTTCAACGCCAGGCTGGATGGGGCGTTGGCAGGGGACTTGGAATTGCATAACCCCTAAGGTCCCTTCAAACCCAAACCACTCTTTGATAACAAAACCCAAGACAAGTTTCCACACTCCAATAGCAATGCTGTTTTTTCAGCATTGTTCATGATAAACACTTAGCAACTTTCCTCTGAGTTATCAGTACCATCTTTAACAGTTATGTGTTTTCCTTTTAGAATTAATGCATCTTCTACAACAGTGAAATCAAGTATGAATCGAAATCCAATTTCTAGTCATCATATTTATTTCTTACAAGGAAGTATCAATGCAGACTGCATATGGAAGACCTGTAAGATGTAGCCTTTAAGCTCAAAGCATGTTTATCCTCTGGGGCAGAAAGCTGTCATCACAATTTCTACTAACACATCTAAGAACTTTGAAGCACTTCCCAGTAACTTACTGAATATTTAATGACTTCCCAAAGAAAAACAAGAGGAGTAAAAAAGATATTTTAATTAGTAAAATTAGCACACATGAAAGGACATATCTTTTAAAAATCACCACATCCCATAAAATTTCCTATATCTAATGCAAGAGCCTTAAAAGTACAAAGGTGATAAAGTATCTAGGCAATAAATTGTCACTTCTGAGATAAATGTGGGGCAAGAAGGAGACTTTGCATTTCCTGGAAGTAAAATACATGTGAAAGGTAAGTTACTGAAGCCAGAAAGTAATGCTATAAAGGATCTTTTAGTATGTACCTGGCACTTACCGGATGTGATGACTGCAAAATACAAAGACATTTTTCTGTCTTAAGGGAATTATGTATTACAAAAAATTTAAAAATTATACAATCCTATAATGTTTAAGGCTGGAAGGAACCCAGAAGGCCATCTAGTCCAATGCCCCTGCTCAGAGCAGTGTCATCTACAGCAGATTGCTCAGGGCTGTGTCCTGTCAGGTTTTGAGTAACTTCAATGACAATCTTTACAATCCCTCAAATACCATTGAAGTCAAACAGGTTTTCACCTACATGGATTTTCTTCTGCTTCCCCCGACCACCGTGACCTTTCAAAGACTACTGAGAATGGTCTCACACTGACATTGGCCAGCTCCCTCAGCACTCATGGGTGTATCTCACCAGGTCCCACATATCCAGTTTGCTTAAATTTTCCCTAACATGATCCTCCTTTACCAAGGGTAAGTCTTCATTTCTCCAGACTTCCCAGGTCTCAGTGCCTGGGATTCCTGCAGGACAGTCTTACCAGTTAAGATCAAATACACCTGGCTTTTAGATAACAGCAGTGCTACTAAGTATCAGAATATCAGGCAAACAAAAACATCTCCAGGTACAGAATAATTGACTATCATATGGCAACTGAGTGAATTTCACATCATCATTAGAGTTTTGACAAGGCCTCTTAAGACAGTTTCCCAGTTCTTAGCACATTTTGTTGACAAATACAAGTCAAATACAAAATGCAGGAGCTGCTTCAGGCAGTGTGATTAATGACACCGAATTGGTGGCATTCATCTGACAATTTCAAAACCCCTGAAAATCAAAGAATAAACTGAAAAATGCAAACTATGAAGAACAGCCCTTCAAGGGATACACAGTGGTCAAAACTGCAGAGCTCTTTTAAAGGACAGTGAATGACCTTATAACTGTTATACCAAGTCCTACTTTATGTATCTGAAAGAGTAGTTTAAATAAAATAAAAACTAGTAAACATATCATTATGATACTCAGAAAGCACTTTAACTCATGAAGATGCCATGTCATGGCATTTTACCTGCAATTATTTAATCATGAGAAGTATGACTACAGATAGTTTTTCTGAATACATAAAATACATACAAATAATTTAAAATGGTTTGTAGAACGACTTGTAAGATACTCTGTAACAGAAACTGATGCCCAAGCAGAGGGAGGCAAATAAATTAAAAGCTGATTAAAGGCACAGAAAAACTGAAAAAAAAAAAGGGAGTAAACTATCAGAAATTAGCATAGACACATACCAGAAACTCAGCAACACCTTTGATGGCATTATCAGAGTCTGCCATACATTATTTCCTTACACTTTAACCACATAATTTAATATTGCATGTCTTTGCCAAACTAGAAAACTAGCAGAAGAAGCACTAAGATCAATAAAAAACAATTCACAAAAATAAAAATAATCCTAAAATATTTCTATAAACTAATGATTAGGAGGCTAAAGTGAATGAGAAATGGCCTATCCTTCGTTGCTAAAATCTTACAAAACTTCCCTCTTTCACAGTCTACTGCTGAAGAGTGCAGAACTTCCCAGTCAGCCTCTAACTAGGAGAAAAAAAATACAAACTAGGGAAGAGAGACGCAAGGTGTTAAAAAAAAAAAAAACCAAAAAAACGAAAAAGAGCAGGCAGTCAGTTTTCCTCTCATTATTGCTTCAGTCTGCATTTAAACATATAGCTATAAAAAAGCAAAATTTTCTAGTTCAATATAATCTATTAAAAGCAGATTTTCATCTATTCTGTATCAATTCACTGATAGAAATTACCCATCAGCAAAAGCACCTTTACTAGGACCATCAAGAAAACACACCACAAACATATAACAAATGTGTCCACAAAAGTTTCCAGTAAACTGTATGTTGCATTAATATCACCTCTTTACCTGAAATACTGTTCTCCATTATGAAATCTATTTTTATAAACCAAAGAAAGAAAAAGGCCAACGTAAACAAAGTTATAATTACAAGGAGAAATTTAGCACATAAGGAGAAGGTGCCCACTTAAATAAAAATTGAAATGCAACTGAAAATTGCAATATGCTTATTCCATAAGTAGAATCACCAAATATGCTGAGTTGGAAGGGAGCTATAAGGATGACTGTGTCCAACTCCCGGTCCTGTGCAGGACATCCACAACAATCACACCTTGTGCCTGAGAGCGTTGTGCAAACGCTTATTGAACTCTGCCAGGCTTTGGTGCTGTGGCCACTGCCCTGGGGAGCCTGTTCCAGTGCCTGAACACCCACAGGTGATATCCAGCCTACACCTCCTCCAGCTCAGCTTCATGGCATTTCCTTGAGTCCTGTCACTCATGATAAATTGAAAGGGTTAAAAGCTAATAGTGCTGCTTTAATTACTAAGCTAGGAAAGCAAATGTTACACATTATGGAAGTAAAGCATACAAAAAAAGAAAAGGTTATATAGTTGTACCCAAATCTGCAATGTTTAGTATTCTTTCACTTACTTTAATTTTAAGATTTATCAGATCATAAATTCATTATTAAATGTCTGTCAGGGTATGCGACGTACTATAGCAGATTTTTAAAACTTGAAGGATAAATACATGCAGAAACATTCCACCCTAACACAGAAACTTCTACATATCCCCTGAAAATTAGTCTCTCTTGAACCAGCAGCTGTAATAGGAGCTTTCAGCTGACCAATGGCATATATACGAACTACAAAGTGCCACTACAGACTTACTGGTCCACAGAACGGTTTTGTACAGCTACTGGATCTACCAACCATCAGGCACAGGAGCTTTCATTGCTGTCTAACACTATTCAGCAGGAAACAAGTCGCAAGGACAGTGCTCTATTTCAGAGAAGAGCTGGAACATAAGTTAAAAAACTGAAAAAAAAAAACCCAACAAAAACAAGCCCTACAAGAGTACCTGTTATCCATCACTTCTCTATGCATTGTTCTATACTTGCTTCCCCAATTGGTATTCCCTCAATTTTGTTCTATTAATTATCCTCTGTTTTGCAGCTGAAATGGCTAAGTTTGACAAAGAGTGAGGAATTTTTCCTATTGAAGTTGATAGGAGGACAAAGTACTAGGGAGAAATGTGCAGGAACTTCAGAAACAAACACTATTCAGGGAGATACGTACAACTACCTGAAAGGAGGTTGTAGCCAGGTGGGTATCGGTCTCTTCTCCCAGGAAACCAACAGTAGGACAAGAGGCCACAGTCTTAAACTGCACTGGGAGAGGTTTAGGTTGGATGTTAGGATGAAGTTCTTTACAGGGAGAGTGATTGGGCACTGAATGGGCTGCCAGGGAGGTGGTGGAGTCACTGTCCCTGGAGGTATTTGAGAAGAGATTGGCTGTGGCACTGAGTGCCGTGGTCTGGTCGATGTGGTGTTACATCAAAGGTTGGACTCAATGATCTCAGAGGTCTTTTCCAACCTAACGGGTTCTGTGATTCTGTGATGTATGACATGGAGATGCAGGAGAATGATTAGCCAACAGATTTCTCAGAGATGTTTGCTTTTGAGATTGTGCCATTGTTCCTGAAGATGTCAGCTCCTTTCTATTTGAAATAGAACACCTGGTATATTACCCTTAGCATCCTTGTTGCCTCCCTCTGAATGGGTGTGTTAACACTGCCATCATAAACAGCATGATATATATGACTTAATCTGATAGCTAAATAAGATAAATCACGTCAATAAGAGGTAAAGACTGAAAAATGCGTAATATTCTATAATTCACAAGCCCACATATCTCTTCTCCCTTACACTGATTCCTACTTGAAAAAAATAATTCACTCTGTTTTCCACTTTCCAAAACATGCTCTCAAATGGTATCAGGATATGTCTGCAATGGAGAGAATACTGCACAGCCACGACATTAAGCAGTACTTAGTTCAATTAATAATGAATTTTACCAGTCTTTCAGTCAAAAGTTCAGCAGGAGAAAAAAACACAGAGAGTTCAATTTGTTTCCAC
The DNA here is from genome assembly GCA_013390005.1 of Calyptomena viridis. NCBI lineage: Eukaryota > Metazoa > Chordata > Aves > Passeriformes > Eurylaimidae > Calyptomena > Calyptomena viridis. Next base: position 20,224 of record WEIV01017468.1, read on the forward strand.
TCAAATTTCTGCTCCAATGACAGAAAAGCATTATATCTCCTGCTTAACACTACCACATACAATCCTGAAGTTTCTTTTAATTATACAATACTTCTGCAATACCGAATTTGTGCAGCTGTACTTTCTAGAAAGCAGCAAGGTACTTGAAAACGGTTTTAAAAGCAGCAATTCTTGTTAATTCACCATTCATGTTTTAGATGTCTCCAAGAGGCATAAAAGCATGAATGTACACTGCATACCTCCAAGCAATTTAAAAAATTTCTTCATCTTTCAAATCAAGTACCTTGCCTTAAAAGCATTAATTAACAAAAGTCTCCTCTTTTTCAGCAATACAAGGTGACTTTTTCTTGTGGTTTGAGGGTGGGGTTGGATTTTCTTGGTTGGTTGGTTGGGAGGGTTTTTTATTTTTCTTTAAATAAGCTCTCTGTGGTGTCTTCCTCACAAGCCAGTGATGTGCTACAATTTTTGCCTTTAAACCCTCGCACTGAAGTATGACTTGTTTGAAAAATTTACTACTCACTTTGCAAGAAAAATATCATTTCCTGCAACAAGAAATTGTATGTACTCAGTCCCACTGAAATTATCACAGGGTACATGTATTGCACAAGGTTTTATTTCACACAGGATAGCAAGAAGGAGGCAAAGGACAGACTGATTAGAAGAAGGTCAAGATGCAGAAGAAGATAAAGAGGCATCAAATCCTACAAGACACAGACTCCCTCAGTAACAGAAACTACTCTCTGTATACAGTCTACTCCTCTCTTGCAAGTGTAAGACATCTTCCTGATGAATTCCTAAGAGATATCCCCTCAACCCTGGAGAGAGGAAAAAAGGAAAAATAGGAAAAAAATACTGCCTTTATTGTAATGCTGTCAGAATGAAATTATGTGATAAATTGAAATGGTAAATGGAGTGAGTTTTATATGGCTTCTTCTGGAGCAGACTTCCATTATATCATTATCGTCATTGCAAGAGCTAAACTTCATGACCTGGGTCAACCCCACCAATCCCATATCACCCTAATTTCTTGGACAAATTACAAGGAGCGAATGATACTCTTCTGTGACTATCAAACCAAAATACACTGTCATTGAATTCCTGACCATTTTAAAGGTAACTATAAGAATGTTGCTCTGTCTTTCACCTCTACAGAAGCATCATAAACTTCAAACATGAAATTTACTTATGTACTATATAATAAGGATTGTCTAAACATCCATGAGGGATAGGGAAAGGATTGTGAATGATGACAGCAGTCTGGCAGGACTATGTAATACAAAAGGCTATGGGAAACACTGCTGTGCCATGGAATAGGGTGTGCTGGAAAAAAACATGACAGTGTGGGACTGTGGTGTACACTACAGGACAGCAGTAATAAATTCAGTATTTCTATGATGCATGTTAAAAATGCATGAAAATCATATCATGCTTCTCCAAGCAAATAAAAGTTTTTCAACCTTGCATTGAAATGCACTGAATTACAAAACTAAACAAATATAGCTGGAATAAATTAAATCACTAACAATTGTAGATGCTCAGAGTTTGAGACATTCTCTTCATTCCAGCATAGAATGATCTTTGGTGAAGAGGTGAAAACCTACATTACCCATACAGTCAAATTCTAAAGCAGCATTTAAACTGGAATATATGTACGTGTTTACTGACTATTAGAGAATGTAAGCTCAAACCACCACCTTGAGGTTTTATTTACACATTTTCCACAACTGAAAGGTAACTTCGCAAGAAGAAAAATTTAAAATAAAAATAGACTCAGTGTCTTCGTAGTGACCTGAAAGTGCTATGCTCCTTCCCACTAAGCACTTTACTCAGCACTACCTTAATAGAGGTTTACCTGCTTAACCAACAAAAAGTTAGGTACTTCATTTAAATTGAAAATGACATATTGTTTCTCCTGTGGATTTGAGGGGGAAAAAAAACCTAAACCAAAACTAAAAATCTATACTGTTAGAGCTGCTAATATTTTAAACAGTCAAAGTAACTCCATAATAGAAATAGTGTGAACAGCATATGGCATAAAGAACCTCTCTGCAACTAAATGACTGTTTCTTAGGAAAAGCTTCAAATACACAATTCCAAATATTGTTAAGAGGTGAGCTTACACTTTCTAAACCTTCATCTAACAAAGAGCTTCAGATTGCCTCATATTCACTGCCAAAGTTGACAGGTTTGGGAGTTTCCAGCATTGATTTCAGAAACTGAAAAGGGTACAAGGTGATCCTGATGGAAGATTTATTTAGCTTCAGAAGTTAATGGGAAGGAAATGGCATGATTTCAATACTCTTCTGTCAAGATGTTGAAACACTTTGTTAGGTAAAACTGCACGGAAATAAACTCCGAGAGTAGACCATGACAAAATATGCATTGCCAAAACTACATTCAACTGAAATTTTTTCTGATCAACAAGTTTTGAGTGAAAACAAGGAACTCCTTTCCAAAAGTCCCAGAAGCATGGCAATCCCTACACATGTACAGTACAATACCCTCCAGCAGCTGCCTTTCCTTCCTCATGCCTGAACTGTATATTACAGCTCTTCAAAACATCAGTGTGAGATGGGAGTGAAAATATTCTTGTATACCTTCTACAGTGCTGATTCAGAAAGCTTGTGGACTGCAAATGACTTTTTAAATTAAGACTCTATGCAAGGAGACAAGCAAAAAATTAGTGGTATGTATTATGCAGGAAAGAAACTGTCCTCCCAAGTAGAGTCTGAAGTGTCTTTAAATGCACATGGCAAGTTTTCACAACTTCCTTTCTAGTCAAAGAATAATATCACAATTACTGTCCATACTCCAGAGGGAACCAGGCTCAGTGCATTTCCTTTGCTTTACACCAGGAAACAACAGTGAAAACTTCATCAATTCAGTGAAGTCACACATAAAAACAACACACAGTGAGAACAAATCTCTACAAAGGCTTACCATAAAGACGAGAGGCATAGAAAGTCTAAAGCTAAAAAGAAATCAAAACTACTATTTTTGTTTATAATGCTCATACTTACTCCATCTAAAACAGGGGCTTTGTCTTAAACTGAGTAGATATTTGGTTGGGGAATTACTTCAGTTTCTCAGTTGTTTAACCAAATCTCATCAGTATTTGGGGGCTGGGGGGAAAAGAGGTAACAAGAATCTTTTAAATATCAGTTGTGGGGAAAAAATGGAAATCCAGAATGCTTTCCCACAATAAGCTGTAATTTGATGAAAACTGATCACCAACAGTTTAGAAAATAAAATTGCTCACTTTAACAGAGCATTGGTTATATTGGTAAACAACTAAATCAAAAACTGTAGAAAAAGGCAAAGTTCTCTGCAACGTTCATGACATCTCAGACTTTACTATGCCAAAGACCAAACAAACCCAGAAAGCACTCTGAAACAAATGCAAAATTCTAATATCATTAACACTGGTAAGGATAAAGATTGAAGTGTTTGTCTAATGATATTGACTCACTTATAATAATACGCCTTGCAAAAGCAAGCATCTCTCAGAATGTATTTCATTTTACAAATTACAATTCAAAATTACATTGCCCCACATTTTGTGTCAGCTGTTATACACACAGTCTATAATTGCAGATAAGTGCAACTTCTCCAGTAATTCTTGCTGGACATACAAGGCATTGTAAAGATTCAGGGTAATATTACTGTTCTTCTGAACACTGAAACGGAACTAGTGACGATCATGAAAAGCCAGGATCTCAACATAAGATTTCTTCTAAGATGCGGAATATTTTATCAGAGCTTTTATGTGTAACTAAAATCCTGTCTTTGCACAGACTAATAATATTATGTTTTTTCTTGTCAGATTACCGAGGACTAAACAAAAAACAGTTGAATTTTTAGACCCTATAATACTGGTTTTCTCCTTTGCTTCTCTTAGTTCTTACAGTCATTGCGGTAACTTCTAAAGGTCTGTCTTCCATCTCAGTCTGTGTGGACTCACTTCTATTTCTATGCAAAATCTTCCTCAAGCACTTACTCATTTGGTGTCTTGGTTTAAAGACAATTGTACAATTTAAATTTGAAAATAAGAGGCCACAATATATAGAAAAATTAACAACAGCTTTATTGAATATATATATATATTATTTTTATGTATATACATATGTATTCATGATGAAACACAGAACACCAAAAGAAACAACCCAGGAACAACTGAAAACTTGTAGTAAACCAAAAGGGAATACCCTCTCCGCTTGGATTAATTTTAACTCTTTGTTCAGTCCCGCAATCAGAAGAAAATGGCGGCTGCTGCAGCAGATGGTGGACGGCAGTCCAGGACCCCCTTGCAAGCAGATGCAGGGGGGGAACGATCTCACTAACTCTCCAGGTGGAAAAAGAGGGAAGACGACCCCTGTGTGTGAAATCTTCCTCTGAGGGGTTTGAGCCGGGCTCAAGCCAGGCGGCAACAGAGCAGTTCCAGGGACACCATGGTAAACACACGTTGCTCCTGCGTCTGCGCCAAGAGCGAAAGAGAGAGAGCACGTGCGCCTCGTGTGGAAACAGGTCATTAGCCACGCGCCGACAGAAACAATTCCAGCAGCCGGCCATGGCCACGCCCTTGTTTCCATGGCACTGCCGCTGCACTTGCGTGCCACCGCCGCGGGCCGCTGTAACGGCTGGCCACCGCTGTAATGGATGGCCACCGCTGTAATGGCTGGCCACCACTGTAACGGCTGGCCACCGCTGTAACAGCTGGCCACCGCTGTAATGGATGGTCACCGCTGTAACGGCTGGCCACCGCTGTAACGGCTGGCCACCGCTGTAACAGCTGGCCACCGCTGTAATGGATGGCCACCGCTGTAACGGCTGGCCACCGCTGTAACGGCTGGCCACCGCTGTAATGGTGGGCCATAGAGCATGCAGAGCGGCTCTGCTGGCACCTGGAGCCTGCCCTGTGCCTCTACTCAGGCCTGGCGGCCTCCATCACTACCACCACAGGCAGCACTGTTCCCCCCTGGATTCGGGCGGCCGCCACCCTGGGCCGGGCCCCTAAGGGCCGGGCCCCACAGGGCGTGGGGGTGTGGCAGATGGTGGCAGGGCCCTTGGCTGTGGGCTGACACCTCCCACCCAGCCACACGTTGGCCGAGCCCTGGCCCCACTGGGGCCTGCGGGCAGTGAATCTCCGCAGCAGCGCCGTCTGAGCTCCTACCACTGCTCTGCTGCCATGGCTCAACCCCACCGCTTTCCCCCACCAAGGAACTCCACTGCCAGTCCACCTCTCCTCAGCCTGCCAACCTCATGTTGGTAATGGAAAAAATTCTCCCACAAAGAAACCTAACCCATAACATTTGCCCTGTTCAAACTGGGGGAAACTGAGGGGAGACCTCATAGCTATCAACAAATTCCTCACAAGGAGAAGCAGTGTTGGAGTCCAGGATGAGGAGTCTGGTATGTTAAACCCAGGTTTGGGTGGCATGCTAAAGTTGTGATAAAGCTCAATAAACAGCAAGAAAAACTGAGAAGCTGCGAGTCTTATTCCTTTATCTGGTACTGGACTTTGATAATAAGAAGTACTCTAACAAACAACCATCCTCTGGTACCACGAGAAAGCAGAGGGTCAGGCACTGATCTCTGACCAGTGACAGGACCCAAGAGAACGGCCTGAAGTTGTGTCAGGAGAGGTTTAAGTTGAGTATTAATAAAAGGTTCTTCACCCAGAGAGTGGTTGGGCACTGGAACAGGCTCCCCAGGGCAGTGATCACAGCACCAACCCTGTCAGAGTTCAAGTGTTTGAACAACTCTCTCAGGCACATGGTATGACTCTTGCAATGTCCTGTGCAGGGCCAGGAGTTGGATGCAACGATTCTTGTGAGTCCCTTCCAACTCAGGATATTCTATGATTCTATGATTTGAAATTCCATCTTCTGTGACAAATAAATCACCTTTAAACCACAGATCTCACAGACAATAATGATAGTGATAAGGATCTACCAATGATTCATTAAGCTTTTGGACGTGAGAGGAGCCACTGTTGGAGAATCCACAGTTTAAGTTATCTGCTCCTCCTGAAAGTCAGCTATTGTACTTCTGCACTGAAACAGTCAACACATCTCTCAACCTTAACCTTACGAATCCCACAGAATTCATCAACCTACATGCTGGGAAGTATTTTCTACATTATGAGAACCTGAAGCACTTGATTTTTACAATAATCACTACACAGAGAAGGAGAGAAAAACAGGCAAGTCAAAGCAGTTTACCTTATAGACTACCACTTGCTGCCAATGAAAACTAATAGTAGTTACTTCCACAGTTGTAATGGAGAATGGAATTTTTGTTATTCTAAGAACCGTTGACAAATTTAATGCAAAAAAACCAACTAAACAAAATTTTATCAACTTGAGCAGAACTCTGTAGATAAAAGGAAGGGTAACCAGAAAAAAGGAAATTAACGTCTACATACTTTGAGTCAGAAAGATTTCTCCATTATAAACTCAATTTTATTACAGACTAGAAAGGATTTTTTATGTTTTAGAAAGAAAGCATGTGAGAATTTAAAAGCTGTATTTCAGCTTTGCAAAACTGTCTTCAAGTTAGGGAAGCAGAAAATTCTTTAATTCTTTTTGTTTTTTTAAAGTGTACCTCCTGATACCAAAAGTAGGCTAGCATTGCAAGGTTTCCCTCTCATGGTGGTATCACAGAATTGCCAGAACAACTTATGCCAACCAATGTTTAAACCTATAATCTGAGCATTCTGGCACACTCCACAGAGTCCAAATATTTTGCCAGAGATGGAAAGAAGTAAGGCATTATCATCTGAAGCTCTAAACACTTCCTCTGTTTCTCTCCCTGTCTCTGGACAGGGAGATAGAAAGAGCCAAGCAAGCTGTTCCATGTGCAAGCAGAACTAAGGAGAACTTGTTTCATGCAGCTTTGTATCCTACATTCATACCAACTTGAACTTCAGCCTTTAACCCTTATCTATCCATTTATAGATATAGTATATATAAACACACAACATCCTATTCCTAATTCAGTGCTGTGTGGGTGCTGGTCAGTGCTATAAGGTGAAGTTATGATAGATTTTATTCTGAGATAATGTGTCAGGAGAGAACTAATTAGAGCTCATGCCACATTTGACCAAGACAGTCCTTGTGAAGTCTGAAATAACAAATTGTGCCTCTCTTTCAGACACAGCTGACTGGTAGAAAAGTATCAGAATTTGGATTTTCTTCTGTAAGAAATCAAGCTAAGAATCACATAGCACTCACAATCTTAATAAACCTATCTCAATAGATAGGGAAATACTACAGAAAGCAACATATGATATAGTCAGCAAGTTGAACAGACCAGCCATTTAACTCAGTTAGAGGTGACTTATCAAATCTCTGATTCAAAAGAGCAGGGCTCATAATGAAATGCTGTTGCAATTTAGCCAGTCATGAAATGAGGGTAGTATAACAAACAGTTTAACATAGAACATTAAAGTAATATAATCAAAGTCTCATTCAACCAGTATTTATTTGCAGCTTTACTTCACTGACACAACTGAATCTGCCTGTGTGAACGCAAATTCTACAGATGCAGAAATTTTGCCTAGTTTCACATGTACTTTGTAAACTTCAAGAAAACCTAAATATCTTTCTGTAACATCCAAATTTGTAAGTTTTTCTTCCAAAGCATTTTCAAATAATTTCTAACTAATCAAAAAACGTAATTAGAAAGGAGCACAACAGAATCAGTTAGCATTCTGAAGCTTTTCATGGTTTTCCTACTTGCAAGGACAGAAACTCCGTACTGGTGACTACAAGTAGTTCTGAAATTTCCATTATATTAACACCTAGTAAAGAATAATGATGCAGCCAAGTATCATGATACCAGTCATTCTATATTTACTAAGTTCTTGGGATAGGGGAATTCATGAAGTATTTTCTACTCCTCAGCTGAGGATCTCTGACCTTGTTGGGTAAAGAAGGGAAGATCCATTACCAAGTCCACTGCCATTGTTAAAAGGCTGCAGTTCAAGGTGGAGATAAAACTGCTGTGGTCTCTTATTTTCATATAATACAGGTTTCTCTGTCATAACCAACCCATTCATTAGCTCCAAGCATATGGACTGAAATCATAACAAAAGAATGCACCTCCCAACTGTCTAGAAAGAAAATTCATTTGTTACATGATTTTTGTTCTAGTTAAATTCACCTCTTGATGCCTCCATTTTTCTTCAAATTTGAACAGAAATGGCATGGTGCATCTGTTGAAGGCTCAAGGCACTTCTGCCTTAAGATACACAGAAGCAAAACACCAGCCTCCTTCACTCCTTTCACACACTTTTGTAAAATCTGTCAAACACGATCATTCACAAACAAAAGTGCCCTCTGAAAATACATGAAGACAGGCTTAAACTATTTTAGAGTAGAAATGAAACAGTCAAGCCTAATATTTTGAAACAAAAAAGTGCACCTTAGGAACAGAAACAGTTTTGGTAAAGAGACTAAGTAATACATTATGCAATTAGAAAGTACGACTTCCAAAACAGGGTCTAAACTATGGGATTTTTTGTGAATCACACAGCGCAATGCCATTCTCATATCTCAAACAAATAGCTCCTATGTATGGCTACAAAGCAACACCACCATTTATTGTAGTCCTTTCAAAGAAAAGCAACATGCAGACCAACTGCGCTTATTTTTTCAAGCATCCACCTACAAGTGCAGCATCTTATCAGGTTCTTCCTTTCAAACACACCAATTCTTCACATTCTACATTATACTTGCACAAATCCTCCAATGAAAACAGCCCAAGACTATAAATGTTTGTTCATTTCCACCTTAAGTTACTCAGAAACTTTAATCCTATTAGCACCAGTGGATTTACTCATGAATAGGAAGTTCCAGCTGAGTAAAGTGAGGAAGACAAATCATCTCACTTTCTAGTAATATCAATGCCTACATTCCCTGTAGCCTTCCCCTGTCAGGGCTTGCCGAGGGGTGAGTGTGCCCCTGCAGTCCCCGGCGGATGGCTGAGGGAAACAGAGGACAAAGAAGGTGCTGGCGGCTCTCCATGGTTACATATAATACAAGTTTATTCACTCCAGAGGCAACAGGCCACCTGGAGGGTCCAAGCTTATGTGGGATAACCAAGGAAGAGCCCTTCCCATTTCCGGCCCCTGGTTCTTATAGGAGCTCCAGCCAATGGGAAGGGAGGACAAGGGAAGGGAACAAACCATCTGGGGTGAGGGGTAGGGCACATCATAACAGGACATACCATGTAACAGAACAATAATATACAGTGAGAAATACATGCTAATCACACATTGCAACAATTCCCAACTGAAGAAAACAACAAAACAAAGAAAAAACAAAATGAACAGAAATTTTAGCTACCAATGTAAAAATGTAATGTTCAGTATATGTTTAGAAAGCCAACTTAAAAAATTAGATATTAAGTTCCCTTTCAAAGACAGGCACAGTACAAAACTACCATGAGCTGAAGGCATAACAGTAATTCCATTACTCTGAATATCGCTAAATATACTAGTCCCATAATATAACTTCCAGGTTCTTGTAACTTTCATTATTTACACATTTTTTATTTTCACAGTAAATACATCAGAAATTATTAAACAATTTATCATTTTGCTTGCTTAACAAATAAGGATTTCTCTGATTGCAAAGTCCTTTATCATTTGATAAGACCATTATCGTTTTTATCACATAGTATACCTCAAGCATTTAGTAATTTCTTCAACTTTTCTTCCTTAACTAGTTAAACATTTTGCCTTCATCATTCTTAATGAAAGGTAATTTTGGTATCTCATTCATTTGCATTTTAGAACTTTATAAAAATTTCCAGACTGGAATTATTCACAGCCAGCTTATGTTCCCTTTTTCTTGCATTGTCTTGTCCTGTAGCTCCTCTCCCATCCAGATGTGAATCTTTCCAGAAAATGTATAGCTCATTTGTATCATCCCTCCACAACTCCCTAAAGACAGAGCTGCAGAACACAAGCAGTAGACAGACTCGACAAATTTAACAGCAGGAGAATCACTTCCAAAAAAAAGGTCACCAGCTCAGAAATGGAACAAGAGAGAGAAAAAGCTTGGGAATTTCTGCATGAATAGGTGAAATATTACAAGTACCAGTCATTAAACACTCTGAGTTAGTTGGACATGAGTCAGCTGTGGCCCAGAAGTCATGTAAACAAGTTAGTTCAAACTGCTGCACTATCACTTATGCTGAGAGCACTCTTTTACAAAAAGAAATTTTCAAACAAAATATATTTTCCCAATCTTTTTACTATCCTCTACATTTGATACCATATGATTAATTTTCTATTGAGCACAAAGGAATCACACAGCAATGCAATCTCAATGCATATACTGTGATACTTGAATATTTCTGCACAGACATAACTCTTCTGATGAACAAAAAAACTGTAGATGCTTTTTAACAGTCTCGTTTTACTGGTGATTGACTAGGTATTTTGTAGTAACATTAATATTCACAGATCTTATGCTTCCTCCGCCATACCCAGTTGAAAATGTGTCTGCTTACAGCAGAAATTCTAGCAATGAATCTCTAAATGTATCAAACATTTGAATTTTATCCTACTTCTATTTCTGCAGCTTTCAAGGTCATCAAGTGTTTCCTGACAGGTATTCCCAACCTCTGGTATGCTGACAATAGATAGCAACTTCATATCCACAAGTGGTAATTTCTTCTTTTTATTCATAGCTTTTTAATAAATCCACTACTTTAAAAAGCTTGTGGATACATCTTCAGAACTTGTATTTCCTATTAACAATCTTTTAATATCTAACACTGCTTTACATTAAAGTGCATTCCTTCTTGCACTTTACCTATAAAATTTGATCCTCTACCAGCATCTAACTTTTCATGAGCTAAAATAAAGTACGTTCTTGAGAAAATATTAAATTATATTCTTTAAATATCACTACTGTGAAGGAACACAGAGTTAAAGCTATAGCAACAGTCTCTAGCTACAAGAAAAATCCATTCATAGATTCTTATGAATTCCTATTCCTAAAGATAAACAATAAAAGTATTTGAGAGAAACTGAACTTATAATTGCTTTGAGTTACACCCTGTAGGAAACACTCTGGATAAATCACTTTAGTACAACTTTCATTCATCATTAACTACAGAATTTAAAAAAACGGGTATGCAAATGCAGTAAATTATATCTAGGAATTTGAAACTACATTTTAAAAGCTACCTTTTAGATAAACACCTTAATCCAATTGAAATATCCAATTCCATCGAATCCATGAGAGGTACTGTATAAATCTTCTTAGACAGGAGAATAACTTTCAGATGTTGTGCTTAAATGAAACTTTCACACTTGGATGACACGGAGTATGCCATCCCAATAACACTGAACTGGTCCAGTATTTTAACAAAGCTTTATCTCGATAACTCTTGCTGCTACCAAGTATAGATAATGAGTCTAAACACAAGTTGTCACAAAATCATAGATCTGTTTAGGGTGAGAGGAACATCTAGACGAACCCCCTGCTCAAAGCTAGAGCAACTTCAAAGTTACATCAGGTTACTGAGGGGCACCCCACTCAAATTCCAAATACTTCCACAGATGGAGACTTACTGTGAATTCTTCACTGTCAAATCAAACCATTATTTCCCTTATTGCAACAGCAGCTGCTGCTTCATTTGTTTTGCTCTTCAGAGCAGTTTGCCTTGTCTTGTACATAAATGGTCATTATAAACCAGTTATCCTCTTAGCTTTCTCTTCACCAGGGTAACCAAACCCCAGATTCTCTTTCTAAATTTCGTGCTCCAGCCCCCTAACCATCTCAGTAGCCCTCTGTCACATTTGTCAGCATCTTCCTTTTTTTACTTGATCATGTAATTTACATTGTTTACAGATTGATTTTGTCTTCATGACCCATAGCATAATTCAGTGCTACAATTGTCTTCAGGGGATTTTGAGTCCACCTTTTTTGTCTTCTATCTTCAAGCAGCTTCCACATCTGCCTCGCGATGTTACAGCTGCAAGATTTTACAGTTTTTCCCACTTAATGCTACATATCACTTACATGCTTTGTCTCACATCACACTCCATTCCCCCTCTTCCACACTGTCAACAGGGCCAGCTTCCTCTATCTTTTTCCCCTTACACACTAAGTCAAATACTTTCTTCTGTGTTCTGTATACAAAGTATGTTTCCAAGATATTTCACAAGTCCTTCGCGTTCTCCAACCTGATACCTTTTTTGAACAATATTCTCCTTGAAAAGCACAGAACACTTGCTGATTGTCGTGAACAAGATACAACTTGCATAAACTGTAAAAACATAACTCTATTTACCCACTTTATATACCCACAAATTACCCCATCTTTCCTGGGATTGAAAAGTTATTGCAAATTTTGGTTTAGAAGGCAGCCACACACCTGAGGTAATGAGCTACTCTTTCACCACTGTTGAAAAACTGCTTATTTCAGGAATGAATTTGATTCTTTTCTTTATGAATTGCTGAATGAGTTTTAATTCAGTTGAGTACAAGAACTGTGATCTTCAATATTTCTCCTATCTATATATTGCCAGTATTCTGGGTTAGGTCTCTTCTTTAGGCTGCTGTGCATGAGCTGAGCTATGGTCACTGCATGTGACTTCCTGCAGCTTTGCAATTCATACATAGCAAAAGTGCAAATATGCCACTGTCAATAGACAAAAGCATTATGCTACCATACTTCAACAACAGAAGTTTAGCCCTAGAAAACATGTGTTTTATGCATCAGGAAGATTTCTGTTTCACTTACTTTTGCATTATTGTGGTAATTCTATCAGAATTTTGTATGGCAAGTTTAGATTAAAGACACAGAAGCAGGCGTCTGAATCACTCTACTGTTACTCATATATATTAAATTTAGACTGTTAATCTAAAAGAACTCAAAACAGTTTATTATGTTGCGTACATAAACAGAAAAAAAATGGAGTAAGAAATAGCATAATCAGTTGACAAAAGTTAGTTCCATGGCTTTCCCTAAATTAACACATCAAGAAACAGGATTAGTAATTAGAAGTTAACATACAAAACAATAAATGCAGGATAACCTGAGAATCAGAGATGCTGAGAGTAGTAGCACTAAAGGTGCTGACATAAAGCACAGGATAAGGTTCCATATAACAGCTGAACTGTTTCAGTGGCTTACTGCCACTGAAAGCTACTGCTCTCACAGCACTGTCTCTGATTCATTATTCATTTCAATGAGAAAGGACAATATAGTACACAAATAGGAGGGTAAAAATGAGATGACCTAATCTCATCCTGAAAGGGGGTACTCAAGAAGAAATCTGTATTTTAATTTTCTAATGCAGTTAAGAGATGGATTGAGAAACGGGAGAAAGGCACTAACCATTTCTTTATCTCTCTTTCCTTCCTTCTATGTATTCTTAACTACTAAAGCAAAATGAAGTATGTCTCCTTTCCCACTACTGTTGGTACTCGCAACTCTTCAAAACAGTGTTTTGCAAAAATCTTTTCTAAAATTCAATTATTCTATTTCTCACTACTTTCCTTTTCTCTCAGTTTGATTCATTAGCCAGGTTTCCTTACATGCGGTCCCCACTGCTTCATGCAAAGACCAAGAGAAACATCTACTACATAAACACCAAAAAAACTAGGATTATTCCTGCTCCTTTTGCTACCTCAGGAGAGGAAACCAACAAGGTAGTATGTCAGTGGAAGCAGTGGTGACAAAGGGATGTAAGCTTTGAGAGCACAGATACATTGAATTTCTCTGCCCAGTCAAGCAATCAATATTTCCAAGTTCTTCAATATGAGAGAGTAATAACTTAAACCTGAGATGTATACCTGAACCCAGATATATATGTGCAAAAAGCTGCAAAAACCCACACAAAGAGAGAAAGGTCATGGGAACTTAATCATCAATGAAGAAAATTAATTTGATGAAAGGCTCTCACTTTCAACTACTACTACTCCAGGGACTATCTGATGATCTAAAGCAGGTAATTTTTGTTTCATCTGCTTCTACGATCTTATCAAAAGTTGGTCTGTATGAGGAAATTGGTCATTTAAAACACTCACATCCCAATGTTTAGTGACTGAAATACCCTGGTTCTTCCCACACCTGAGAATATATATAACACGTTTATATATTTATAATAATACCATACCCTATATCCACATCAACAATACAATCACTATAATATCAACTACACAAACAGATTTAGGTCACTAAAAAATTTCTATCACACTGTTCAGCAGAATCCATGAAACTTTACCTTAGAATGTTTTGCAGCGCAGTAGCATAACAACCCTGGCAACTTCTGGCCATTTTCAGTGGTATTACTTTAGATGAAAATACTTGAGACTTAACCAAGTTACTACTACTGCAGACTGGGAAGTCAGCAAAATTATCACGACTTCTGTTTTTATACTATACAAGAATTATCTGTGGAGGCCTCTGGAGAATCAAACTCAAATTCCATCTGATATTTCACTTTCCAAGTAACCCCTAGAAGTTCAATTGAAGGTAGTTTTGGTCTACTGAATAAGACTGACTGAAAACAAGTCACAGCTGAGGTCTGAATTTTTTGTGTATAGATGTAGATATTTAACCCATTATGTAACATAGCGCAGACAGCACTCATGAATATATAGAATACTTCCAATTTAATCCCTACTGTTCACTGAATACGGCTCATTTTGTACAGGTTCTTATTTCAGTTGGCAACAGCAGCAGCAGAGGTGACAGTGACAAGCAAGGCACATCCAGGGTTTGAGCTTTAGATTCAAGCTGCACAAGGAGGTTCCCCAGCCCAGCGACACCCAAGCAGCAGCCCTGTCCCCTGCCCAGACCCAGCAGCCAATTAGGCAAGCAAGGAGTGCTGCCAGGACCATCTGCAGGGGATTTAAACATCTCTAGGGAGAGCGAGAAACCTGGAGTGCAGCGAACAGGGGCGTGTGACACTGGATTATTGTATTAATTATTGGCTCGGACTAACTCAAGTGTTGGGGGGGGG
>WEIV01017468.1:35256-74518 GCA_013390005.1 Calyptomena viridis
CACAGAGGTGAGGTAATATCCTATCTCATACCCCAGTTCCTGCCAGTGTCCTGGGGCAATCCTGGAGCAGCTGTCTGACACTGGACACAGGGAGCCTCTTGGAACCCCTAACCCAGCCTCTGACTGGCTGGCACAGTGGGAACGCCACCCCTCACCCTGTACAAGAGCTCCAGAGTGGCCAGTGGGCTGGAAGTCCCACCCCAGAAGAGTGGCCAGAGCAGATAAAACCAAAGACACACAGTCTACACATGTTCAAAATCTCCATCTCCTAGACTGCTGTAGCTGGACCTAGACTGAATCTAGGGATTGTAGCCATATTTCTCTTTTTCTCTCTCTTTCTTTACTTTTTCTTCTCCTGATCTCCCTTAATATTTTGGGTAACTTGAGACAAGTTGCTAAGTTGTATGGGTTGGCATGTTCTAAGTCAATGCTTTGTAAAACGCCTTATTTTGGTTGAATTTTACCCTCAAAACTTTTGCCAAGATCTCTTATTTTCTAAAGTTTACCAGTAAAAGTACCCCCCGACAAAGCGCAAAGGAGAAAAGCTGCACACATTTTCTCTTANCTCATACCCCAGTTCCTGCCAGTGTCCTGGGGCAATCCTGGAGCAGCTGTCTGACACTGGACACAGGGAGCCTCTTGGAACCCCTAACCCAGCCTCTGACTGGCTGGCACAGTGGGAACACCACCCCTCACCCTGTACAAGAGCTCCAGAGTGGCCAGTGGGCTGGAAGTCCCACCCCAGAAGAGTGGCCAGAGCAGATAAAACCAAAGACACACAGTCTACACATGTTCAAAATCTCCATCTCCTAGACTGCTGTAGCTGGACCTAGACTGAATCTAGGGATTGTAGCCATATTTCTCTTTTTCTCTCTCTTTCTTTACTTTTTCTTCTCCTGATCTCCCTTAATATTTTGGGTAACTTGAGACAAGTTGCTAAGTTGTATGGGTTGGCATGTTCTAAGTCAATGCTTTGTAAAACGCCTTATTTTGGTTGAATTTTACCCTCAAAACTTTTGCCAAGATCTCTTATTTTCTAAAGTTTACCAGTAAAAGTACCCCCCGACAAAGCGCAAAGGAGAAAAGCTGCACACATTTTCTCTTAAGGTGTAATAGGGCTGAAGGCTCTTCTAATAATCTGGAAGGTGGATGTTGTTGGAGCCTTGTATATTTTTAAAGTAAAACTCCTGTGGTGAGCTCGTAGCTCAATACTTGGGGTCTTACAGCATGGCACATTCATGAGGGTGTGGCATGACAGTTTGCACAGGCAACATAGGAAAGGTGGAGGGGTGGCTGTCCTGGTTTGGAACAAACATATTCAGAAGGATAAATATCCTCTGATAAAAACAGGCNAGACTGAATCTAGGGATTGTAGCCATATTTCTCTTTTTCTCTCTCTTTCTTTACTTTTTCTTCTCCTGATCTCCCTTAATATTTTGGGTAACTTGAGACAAGTTGCTAAGTTGTATGGGTTGGCATGTTCTAAGTCAATGCTTTGTAAAACGCCTTATTTTGGTTGAATTTTACCCTCAAAACTTTTGCCAAGATCTCTTATTTTCTAAAGTTTACCAGTAAAAGTACCCCCCGACAAAGCGCAAAGGAGAAAAGCTGCACACATTTTCTCTTAAGGTGTAATAGGGCTGAAGGCTCTTCTAATAATCTGGAAGGTGGATGTTGTTGGAGCCTTGTATATTTTTAAAGTAAAACTCCTGTGGTGAGCTCGTAGCTCAATACTTGGGGTCTTACAGCATGGCACATTCATGAGGGTGTGGCATGACAGTTTGCACAGGCAACATAGGAAAGGTGGAGGGGTGGCTGTCCTGGTTTGGAACAAACATATTCAGAAGGATAAATATCCTCTGATAAAAACAGGCCACAATCACCCTCTCCCACCAGGTTCAAGGAAAGAAATATTTCCTCAAAGGAAAGTGAAAGGGAAAAAANAGATTTCTCTAGCTAGTTTTTTTCTCTCAGCTCTTGGGGCTCAGTTTTTAAAAGCACAAAATTTTTTCTCCTGGCATAGAGGAGACGAATATGGGATAATCATAAAGTCACCCCAAGACAGTGGCTCTGTATGTTAGGGAGTCTCTTGACTCTATAAAACTTGAGGTTAGTGATGATAAGGTTGAGTGCCTATGGAAGAATTGAGGAAGGCCAGCAAGGCTGACATCCTGGGTGGGAGTCTGTTATAGACCACCCAACCAGGATGAAGAGGGGGATAAATTATTCTACAAGCAGCAGGCAGGTGTTTCAAAATCACCAGACCTTGTTCTTGTGGGAGACTTTAACCTGGGATGCTAAAGTCTCCTAGGAACTCAACACAGTGAAGAAGAAACAGCCCAGGAGGTTTTTGGAGTGTATGGAGGACTGCTGCTTCTGGCAGCTGGTGAGGGAGCCCACCAGGAATGGGGCCCCACTGGACCTGCTGTTTATAGAGAAGGACTGGTGGGAGACGTGGCGGTGAGATGCTGTCTGAGGTGCAGTGACCATGAAATGATGGAGTTTTCAATACCTGTTGAAACAAGAAGGGGAATCAACAAAACATCTACCCTAGACTTCCAGAGGGCAGACTTTGGCCTATTTGGGACACTTATTCAGAGAGTGCCTTGGGAAACAGTCCATAAAAACAAAGGGGTCCAGGAAGAATGGATGTACTTCAAGAAAGAAATCTTGAAGGCACTGGAACAGGCTGTCCTGATGTGCCGAAAGATAAGCCAGTGGGGAAGATGACTGGCCTGGCTGGACAGGGAGCTTTTGCAGGGACTCAGGGTTAAAAAGAGGATGTATCACCTTTGGAAAAAGGGGTAGGCAACTCAGGAAGTGTTTAAGGATGCTGTTAGGACATGCAGAAAGAAAATTAGAAAGGTGAAAGCTCAATTAGAACTTAATCTAATCACTCCTGTAAATGATAATAAAAAGTGTTCTTATAAACACATTAATAGCAAAAAGAGGGGCAGGGAAAACCTCCATTGTTTGTTGGATACGGTGCAGGGAATAGATGAGGAAAAGGCTGAGGTACTTAACACCTTCTTTGACTTGATTTTCAACAGTAAGACAGGTTGTCNCTGGACTTCAGCAAAGCCTTTGACACAATCCCACATAGCATTCTCCTGGAAAAGGTGGTAGCCCATGACTTGATTGGGCTCTTCTCCCAGGCAACCAGCAATAGGACAAGAGGGCACAGTCTGAACCTGCACCAGGGGAGGTTCAGGTTGGACATTAGGAAAAAGTTCTTCACAGAAAGAGTAATTAGGCATTGGAATGGGCTGTCCAGGGAAGTGGCGGAGTCACCATCTCTGGAGGTGTTTAAGACTGGATGTGGCACTTAGTGCTATGGTCTACATGACAAGATGATGTTGGGTCATAGGTTGGATTCAATCAATGGTCTGAGAGGTCTTTTCCAACCTCACTGATTCTGTGATTCGGATATTAAGGGTAAGCTCTTCTCTAACTTCAGTTCTATTCAGTGGACAGCATGATCTCCAATTCCAAATTAGACATACATGTCTTCTAAAGCACAACATCTTCTGGATCAAACTTCAGGAATCCTTTAGCCACACCTCCAACAGGTCCATCATCATCACGGCTAAGATTCGCAAACAAAGATATGGGAAGGGCTCTACTCACACTTGCTACAAGCGTGCTGATGGCTAAAAAGGCCAATACGGGATAGACAAGTCCAGGAACAAAAGGCACATCTAAAAGTCTCCTTAGGTGGAATTGATGAGGCGCGGGTCTTTCTACATTGTCTTTTCTCCTCAAGGCTAATTCTACGTGAGTTTTCAAAGGAGGCAGCAGCTTTATAGATGGTGTGTCTCCATGATTCCCAATTTGAGGCCAAAGTAGACAACTGATGGTGGTTGATATGGCCAAGACTAAGGTGTTGTTTCAAGGAGTCCTTGTATCTCCCTCTGTAACAGATAATCCTCTTCAAAAAGCTTAAGGGTCCAAGGATGATTTATGATTCACAAACCACAGCACTAGTAAATACTAGAAATTAAGTAGCACTTCTATAAAGATGGAAGTAAAGCCTGGGCTTCAGTAGCAATATCTCTCAGAAATATTTATAGGTCCTGCAGACTTGTTCAGTAGCCTATAAAGGAGCAGAAAGTTGTCTTGAGTTTTAAAGGGTGGTAGGTAAAAATGCATGATCAGTATAAGACATGGTGAGCAGGGAGATGCACTTGACCATTCAACTGTGGGTAGTTATTTCCAGCCTTTAAAAAAAAAATTCTTATGCTTGAATTCTGCAAACAAGAAATAAAGTCTGTACAATGTCCTCATCTTACACCTCTTTATCTCCCCTCTTCCATCTTTTTGGAAATTAACTTCCTATAATTAAATGTATCATCAAGTTTACTGAAAACAAGCACTCTCAAAGTCTGTAACTTCTGATATGGTTTGGTTTCATTGGTTTTTCCCCCTCAACTACAAAGGGATAATTCTAAATACAAAGTGCAGTCTGAAAGTTGTAAAAAATTTGAAAAAAATTTGGAGCTGGAGGTCAGGCAGTCCATTGACTAGAATAGAGAGTAAAGCTGAAAAAAATAGTTGTTCTCAGGTCCAATGCAGTTACTGCACTTTTGCTAATGTTGGCGATTATGGTGTTTCTGTTGTTCTGTTAATCTGACATGCCATAGGGAAAAGAGAGGTCATTTAGGAAAAGGTGACCACTGGTGTACTGCTGGTATCTCACTGCTCTTGTATGATGGGGGAGCATACTTCAGCCTTCTGCACAGGGAAGCTGCTGAGATATTAACTGATCTGTAAAAACTTGCCTAGGTCAATGCAAGTTTTGCAATACCCATGCAAGAGAACAATTTCTGTAATTCCCTGGTCACATGGAGATCTTTGCAGGAGTAAAGTTGAAAAGGATTTTTAAAAAACAAGGACAGTAGAAAACAAAGAAGAAAAACATAACGGGAAACACTGCTTTAAGAAATGGGTCCAGTACTTTGTTGCTACGGAAAGAACTTAAAATTTTTAACTTCATGTTATTTTAAATGCAGTATTCTTCTCTACTACTCTTTTTTTCCCTGAACATTAATGTCCTGGCTTGGAATAAATATATTCAGAGGGATAAATATTCTCTAATAAAAAACGGACTGCAGTCGCCCTCTTCCATCAGGTTTGAGGAAAGAAACATTTCCTCGAAGGAAAGTGAAAGAAAAAAAACCTATTTATTTAACTGATACACAAGGAAAATAATAATAATACCAAACACNGAATCATAGAACATGTAAGTTTTTATACTATTCACGAGCTACAGCCCCACTAGCAACAGAGTTCAAGAATAGATTCCACACTGGGTAATGCCCAACACAAAGGGTAACACTATTTTTACCCAAAACTTCTCATTATTTTTTTTCTCATCTAATTCTTAGCCATAGGTTTAACGTTTGACTGTAGTTTTAATCCCTCTGAAATTTCATTGTCTAAGTCATCTAAAGATTTCCATCACTTTCTCCAGTTCCAATCTGCATGTTTCATGAGCAAGTGTTATATGTCAGTCTGTGACTGTAGGAACTGAAAGAATCTCTAAGAGTGCCTCAGTCAAGTACAACCAGACGTTTTGGATATCAAGGTATAATTTGTCTAAGGTATAACCTTACACGCGAATTCAGTGAGACCCTCTTACAACATGGAAAGTCCAAAGTTAAATGTAAAATATATGGTTAAGGCAAAGCATAACCAACAGTCTGTAACTAAGAACCCATTCTTTAAAAATATCAATTTGCATGTTATTTCCCCACAACAGGATATTCATTCCCACATAAACAATTCCAGTGCTTAACTTCAAAAACTTTTTCCATCCAATTGTCAAAATTTCTTCTACAATGCAACCAAGATCTCTCCAGCAGCAGACAGAAAGGGTGTTTCTTAACAATTTAATTAACAATCAATTAATTATTCACACAATTTCAAGAGTCAAAAGGTACAAGCTGTGCAAGCTCTGTAAAGGTTGAAGTCAATGATCTATTGGTCTTCATGTTTGAGGTCTTTTCCAACAAAAACAATTCTATGATTCAAAGCTGTGCATGATACCTGGCCACCAAAGAGTGCAGAAAGGCTCTCTGCTGATATAGCGCTGGATTAAAAGTTGCAAAGCTTTGTGTTTTTAACTTTTACAATAATACCAACATCTACTTCAGCTCACCACATTTTACCCACTTACTCTTCAAGCTAAGAACTTGAAATCTAAGAAACAGGTAACTTTGAGCAGAGAGAAAAGTGATGACCATTAATATTAACATCTAGTCTCCTAGTTTCTATCACACTGGTTTAATACATTCAGTTGGATAGACAAGTCTCTATGAGAAATAATAAACTCATTTCCAAAACAGTAAGGCATCTTCCCTTCAGAAAACAGGCTGAAAGGCAACTGACATCTTCACAGGGAAACAAATACACTGAAAGGCTATTTTTTAGGAATCGATATATTTTTTTGTTAAGAATCGCAATTTGTCTCCCTCATTGTTTTTTTCTGCCTGGTACTCAAATTTGGTTTAGAACTATACATATGTCAGTTCTCCTTGTGTTATACATAGAGACACAGTTGGACAGATAACGTAAGCAGGATTAATGACATCAAGACAATCACTGAAGTTTCTGGCCAGTAGCACTTCCCCAGTAACAGTACCTAAGTTAACAACTATTTTAGTTTAGGTAAATTAAAGCTGCAGTCACAGGCTGGATGAGCAATATCCAAATGAGGTTTAAGAGAAGAAACACTGTAAAACTAGAACACTATTAGAGATTTCAGATTCTATTAGTGTTTTGCACAGTCATATTGCATATGACAAGCTATTTGATAACGCGATATGAAACAAACAAGCGCAAAACTCTACATTTTCAACCTCAAACACAAAACAAGGGAAGGGAAAATCATATAATCCAGAAAGGACTTTTCAGTCAATATGTAATGACTGCACGCACCAGCACTATTACAGATTTTTAATTTACTTTTTTAAAGACTGTCCTTTTCACAGATACAAATTAAATTGCAGCGTTAAGGAGGCTCTTATCATAGAAAGTAAATAAAACTGGATAGAGATGTTTTATTCACCAATTTTGAATGAAAGTATTTTTCCTTACTATTCCAGTTGTGCCGAGTCAGAACATCATGGCCCTGTAAATCAATTATTTCTCACTACAACAGGTCAGAATAAACGAGTTTCATAGGCTCACTAACGTTACTAACTGCAAAACGCCTGTGCTACCTATTGTGGAAAATGTATCACTGTTCAGATAAACAATAATTTAGGACAGGGTGTGTGCTGGTTAAGCATGGTCACTCAAACCCCCTTAGTCTAAAATGAGATATTTAACTTCATTTCACATCATCCACAAAGCTTGGACCAATGGTCTTTATGCTCCCCAAGTACTACACCATCAGGTTCGTATAATTAAATTGCCAATTCTATAGTACAAGAAATTAGAAAATTCAGCTATAAAGCTATACTTCATTGACTACCATAATTTCCCTAGCTGGTCTTAGTATAATCACTGCACACAGAGCCACTTTTTTAGCTTAAGGAAATTTAGATGTACTAGTCTTGAAGACAGTAAGCTGAACCACCATGGTGGTTCATATGACCATTGTCGTGTCATATGAACCTGACAAAAAAAAAAGGCATAGTAGATAAGGTTATGGATGAGAGATGACAAACTGAACCACAGACACCTTAACTCTCTGTGTCTTGTTTCTTCCACATCTGGTAAACAGGTGATTGTTCTTTGCTAAACAACAACAACAAATAACAAAATCCACATTAGTGCCAAGACACCTGAAACTTCTCCAGAAGTACTAGCCATCTTCTGTAATCTCTTAGTAAACCTGCCTATTTACCAAAAAATTAAAATAATCCATGAGATCAAAGTTGTCTAAGGCCCTCGAAATGGACTGACAGCATCTAGAAAATAACAGGAAAAGTAAGCATTTAAGATCTGAAAAACATCTTACAGCTACTAACTTACACATGTACAGAAAGAGAAATAATGTAATGACCAGAAGTTTTAGGACATTATTCACTTTACATTACAGCATATAAGATCCCTATAATAAAGTATAGGAGAGGGACACTGGTGAAAATCCCACTTCCTCATGTTTAGTGGCAAGAGAGAAATATTTATGCTCTCAGACACCTATCTATTAAACTGAAAGAGACATTTTTTAAATTGTAACGCTTTACTGAACACTCTTATTTGTCAACGCGGATACTGCCTAGAAAGTGTTTCCATTTAAACAGACTGTATTTTAATATAATAGAACTAAGTTGTTTCAGCTTTGTAACAATACAGTATTTCTAAAATAAAACATGTCAGTGACACTCTAACTGCAGGCATAGTAAATGTTAATTCGAATTTTTCCCACAAATATAATTATGTTGTTTTCAAATGTCAGATTAAGGATTTTTACTGACATAAAATTTCAAAAAATCAGAGATGCCATACACTATTTTTAGTTTGCTTTGGAGCAGGGTGTCATCAAAAACTGTAGAACATACCTTACAGAGAGAAAGTTCTCACTAGTTTGTATATAGTTTTAGCAATAATACAGGTAAGAAAACTAGACAACATATTCATATATGCTAATCCATGTTCCCCCAAGAGCCAAGAAAATAAAAGATCCATGCAGGGTTATCTGTTCTGTGATACTGAAATTTGTTAAGTTTTTAACACCTCCCAATCTGCCAAAAGATTTCTCAGGATCTATTTTAGCAACACACTTTGAAAGTCAATATTCCCAAATAATTTCTAAATACTTTTAATCATGCACTGCAATACTGTAAAGCAATTAAAATTATTGCAAATCAATGAACATGTCCCCTCAGAAATCTCCCACAAACCTGCCCAACTCATCCAAGTCAAAATACATATCTTCATATTTTGCAAGATAGTTCACATCACACACTTGCCAAGCTACAGCCTCATTCATACTCTACCCAACAAATATCTTCTGTCAATGCTCCAAAGCAAAACAGGACAAGAGAGATTTTTATTTCCCTGTACCCCCAGAGCAGATTTTCACGATGTGGCTTCTTCAGTAATTCATTAGAGATAGTAACTAAATAGCCAAAATTTCAAAATTGTGAGGGAGGGTAGGAAAATGGAGAGATGAGCAAGCTTTCACTAATGAAAAAGGATTACACTTTTTTAAAAGGTAGGATATTTAAACTGGCATCAAAGAAACACAGAAATCTAAGTCTCAGCATAAGAGCAGCTTGTTTTAGTTTAGTAAAGCCTGTTTCCAACTTCACTTATTGAAGTACTGAAGCATACTTTCAGAAACTACACTTTCTAAGTATGTCACATATACAAGTTCTCACTTACAAAAGCAAGGAGATAATGATGTTGACAAATAAAAACCATGCCAAAAAACCCTACGCAGTAAAAGGAAAAAGTGTTATTAGAAATATTCTTTTAAGGAAGTGACTGGTGAAATCTCAGAGAGGACAAATACACTGGCACTGCTTCTCCACTAATATGTGGAAAATATTTTTTCATTATTTATATAAATAAGTCACACCTTCCAATAAGAGAAAAATGGTTGTCAATTAACGACTGAAACTGAAAAATCTGCATTTTCCTATTTGTGAACTTTATTTCTATGAGTTGTAGATACCATTTAATTGCTCAAATAAAAAACCATGTGCATCCTATAAATAAATCTCTGAATTCTAAGCTAATAGGCTAAAGTAAAAGAGAAGTATGTCTTAGGGCAGGGACACAGTTCCAAATTACTGGCTGAACTGTCAAATTGACTATGTTATGGGCATATGGAGAAGGCTCACGAATTGCTTCATGAAGGTTAAATTAGTCCTCACAGGATCACATCAAGACAATTCACACTGAATCCTTCCATCCCTGCAGACCCACATATGTTCTGCTCATCTTCTATGTATTTTATCCTCCAGGCACTTCACCCTAAATGACAACCATCTCTTCGTAAAGGTCTAAACCTCACTACTATGGAAGAGAGGGCTAATTACATCTCTCAAATTCTCTGAGGCTTTAATACAAAGCTTTTGACTAGAATTTAGACAGCTCTATTGTCCCAGCTGTTGCTAAGGTAAAGGTGAACTGTGGCCCATATGGTACAGATACATGGATAATAGCAATTGACCATGCAGATAATCTAATTAATGAATGAACCAAATACTAGACTAGTGAGTCATGCTAATTTTTTAATAGAATTTACACAATTGCATGCTGAGCACTTTATTTTCATAACCTCTTGAACTGCAACGATTTGCAATTAAGTATTGCCTTTTTCTAGGAAGGGGATGGATTTTAAAATACAGGTAAGTTATATTTGAAGTGTCACTAACTGTTTTACTTATGTCCAGAAAATATTAAAATCCCAAGAAACATCCTAAAATAAGTGTGCTATGTATTTCAAGTCACTCTGTTATAAGAAAAGTACAATTACAGATGTTTGCGTATCCCTGATGAATGAAAATAAGTATGTACAAAGGAAGACGTAAACCACAACACGGCCATAAATATATATTTGTAGGGCAGTACCTCTGAGGCAAAACTAAAGCTGATCTTTGTAGTCTTTCCTGAGACGCAGGTGACAATATCCAAATTCTAGACAGGTAGCCCAATCTTTCTACTGTGAAATATTAACATTATTTCACAAATCACAAGCTCACTTTGGAGATTATCCCGAGTTCTCTGCAGCTTTGCTAGTGTAGAAGACATAGAATTTGTTTGCTTTTTTTCCAAACTGAAAGTTGTTTAGCACAAAGGAGACACAGAAACCACATATTTATCTGGGAATATTCTGACAATACATAAGCATCAAAAATGGATCATGATATCCTTCTCCTCTCACTTATATGCCATCTGAACTGAAACCAGAAGCAGCTAAAATGGATCAGGCCTCAACCACCTTAGATTTGCACCAAGACAGACAAATACACATTTAAGTAGGAATAAGGAGTAGCTAATACTCAGTCTTTTCCTGTTATTTTGTACACTGCAGCACCAATTCAGGGAGGCACACCATCCTTTGGTAGCTACTTGTCCAAGCCATCAATCTACTGAGTTTCTGTCCTGCTTCCCAGTGGTGTAATCGCTGACTTACCAATCTCTGTGATAAAACGTACAAGTGCGAGGAGCGCAGCTTAACAGCAAGGAAAAGATCTGTTCCTGTGTCAACGGGTAGTTTATCTCCACAAAAAAAATAAACTCTTCACACTAAACTCACAAACATCATCCTCAGACACATCTCAATTCATAATACTTTTTTCTCTTTAACAATTGCCATGAAAGACCATAAATTAGAGAAGAACCACAAGTGGCGTTCCCAGGCCACATGTTTGACATTATTGTCTGCATGTCTTGGCACACATGATAATATTTGTGTCTGAGATGCAAATTTATACTGACAGTTGTATTCTGGATAGTACAGAACCACTACCTCACATAATACAATATTCACTTACATGTGTGTTTTCTGTGCTCATGTCACAAGGAACTTGAGCTCCCCCCACTGCTAATTATTCCAAAATTTACTCAAAACAAACATCCTCTTCTGTATTTTCTAAGAGACTGACTGTCAAGTAGGTATGTCTTATTTCTAAAAGATTGTAAAGCAAACTCTCAAACACAACTCTGTGCTTTTCAGTGGACAAGTATCTGAGCTATTACCCAACCAAACACATAAGCATTTTATATAGGTGTTTATTAAAAAAACCTTTAAAGTTATCTGAAGCTAATTAACACACTACTGATGAGTGTGTTAATAAGCCAAATGACTGCTGAATTTATTAAACTATACTCATAGTTCAGAAAGTTATTGCAAAGAAATCACAAGTGGGAGACCACCACTACATCTTAGCAATTAGCACTCCAGACAACAACCCATCCCCACCCCATTCCTCCAGAATACAAACATCTTTAAATTACAAAGGTTCATGAAATGTATAACAATTATTACAACAAAACTCAAATTAAGCTCAGAACAATACTAAGTACCCATGACAGGACCATAAAGCTACTCTTGGTCTTAAAGGGGTAAATCTAACCTAAAAATGATCATACATTATTTAAAGAGAAAAAAAATGCTTTTTCATCTCGTGTGCACCAATACCATTTACTACTATAATCCCTGAGTTCATTAAATAAATATTTTATTGTATTTGAATATTATTAAGCTATTAAAGTCCTTGTTATTTCATTATTTCAGGAAGCAAATATATTGATATTGATCAATTTCAAGTAATCATACATGTGTAAACCCAACGGAAGTAATCCAGAGAAGTGTAATTTTAAAGCATTATTTGACAAACAAGCCCATTAAAGAACCTGCATGTAACTTGATTTACAAAATATTTATTCATCTTAATCATGCATATGAAATTAAACCGAATTCTTTCAATTACTGTGAATGTCATTTTGCTAATAAAACCTCTAAGTTCTGTACAACAAGTTTAATGTTTTTGGTTACCGATGCTATTTCCATAGGGCCACTTTTAAAACTGAAGTATGCCTATTTTCTAATTTATTTTTGTTTTTCATTACAAAACAGTATAAGCATGTAAGCACCATCATAAAACTCCTAAGATTTTTCTGTTCTTGTTTAAAATAGTTATCTGCTATATCTATAACAAGTTTTATGATATCTTCTCTCAGGATTTCAAAATTAGTGTATTTTACAATGAGGATTTCACCCATTTTTACTGTCCTTTGCAAAACATTTGTTCAAATGGTACAACTGTATCACTACTTAGGTGCAGGGAGGAGACCTTAAACGGTTTTGCTTCAGACAAATACTGTTCTCTCCCAAAACTTACGTGGAGTGTCAGCCACAAATTGATTAGACTCTCTAGTTAACTGTGCATCAGCTGACTTTCAACAACCATATACAAGGCCCATGAAAAAAGCAAATTTTCCTTAGACTGCAATGAAACCAGGTTAAATTAATCCAAGTTATGTGCAATTGCCACAGGCTACATATACACAACAGAACATTCACCGTAATTGAGCATGCAATAGCTTCAAACTATCAAGACTTAACAAGTTATGTTTCATTCTCAAAAGTCCATCTACAGAGCTTTTTATAGGACTTCACTGATCAATTGTTTATGAATATGTGATTAAAAAGTCTACTTAATTCAATGACATTATATGTCTACTTTGAAGCTAGAAAAATAGATTTGTCAGGAGTAAACAAAAATTTCAAGAAAAAGAGAGAATTCCTATTCCAAAGTCTACTACTTCAATACAATCATTCAATGTGCTATTAAATTAAATAAGTAGCTTTCATTATTCTTTCTCCAGGTTACAAGCTAGAATTACAATGTGATGTGAAAACTGAGTGTTTACTTTCCAGTAGTATGACAGTTTATGTAATGATATTTAGCAAAGTACACAGAAAACAGTCTTTAAGTCACAGCATTTTTATTGCAATTCCTCAAATAATTTAATTATATTTTCCACAGTAAAAATAAATTATCTATTTTTGCAAATAAAGTAACTAAATTTTACCTCACACTAGATAGAATGCCAGAGAGAATTACTCCAGTAAGTAAATATGCAGAATCATAACTCAAAATAATTCTTATAATAGTGGCCCTAGAGTGCACAGGGTGTTCCTACAACTCACTAAACCATTAGTCACCCAAATTATCACCAGGGAACTTCACCCACAACTTGACTTCAGTGCATATCAGAACTGCCACTATTTTTGCAGAACTAAGCAGCTCAACACCTGTTTTACATGTAAGTCTGGGCAAGATCTTCAAGTAGGAAAGTCCAGTCATACACATGCTTTGAACATATCTAACATACAAAACTGATTACTTTCTTTGTGTAGTAGCCACTGCCTCCAACACTTCACGTGAAATCTCAGCAGGACACAGGAAGAACACTTGCTCAGGGTATCAAACACAGATTCTGAAATCCTTCTCAGTAGCAGGACATTCAAAGATATGTTTATCACTACCTACAAGTCTTCAACTGGCTCTAAAATTTGATGGTGCAGTGAGCATTCTCTTATCCTCTTGTTGAAGGAGTACTACCTCACAATGCAAAGCAAATTAATCACAACAAGTAAAAAGCCTGAAGGGGAGAATACGATTATCAAATAAAGTCATTTAAACTGGTGTCCAAGATGTAAAAATCTCACCGTTTTCTATTGACTAACCAGTATGGATCCCTTACTCAGCACCACAGCAGTTGTGAGTTCCGTTTTCCACGCTCACACATCTCAAAATTTTGACTGACATTCAAGGGCTGACCTTTTCAACAGTAGTATGACAACAAAGTCCCTTTTTGATCTCACTCCAATTCCTGTTTATGACATAGAAATCAAGATTGAAAAATCTTACTTGTTGCAGTGTAATGGCTATTTTGCAAAGCAACGATTAAAAATGTAATCACACTAAATGCATATCTGTATGTTAAAATTCTTATAATTAAAAACATTAGAGATCTGACTTCAAAAAAGCCACTCTAAAACAGAACACTCAGCACTGAAAAGTTGATATCACCAAATACTAAAACATTACTTTTTCTGAGCATCAACTCAAAGCTTTCTAGACTTCGATCAGGAAATCTCACACTCCAGGCTGAAAGTCTTTGCAAAGTCAATCAAAAGTTAATAAATGCCCCTTTGCCTTCAAGAATTCTGACACAGTCCTTGGATTATGTAATCATGCAACATTCCCCTTGCCATCACGGGCCCAATCTTCCTCCAGTTTACAGGAGGGATCTGCTCTGGAAATGAATCAGAGGCTATTCATATCTGTTGTATACATGATGCTTCAACTCCATGTAAAAATGAAGGGAATATGAAGGGAAAGACGCTTCAGATCAGACAGCAGGAAACAGAGAAATGCCACTCTTGAGAATCTCATTCTATTTTTATTACCAATGGTAAATATTTCTGTGTTCCTTTTTTCCTGCAGGCTCTAAAGCCTAATTTGAAGAAGTGTTGATTAGTCATATTTGTGACCAAAATTAACAAAATCTGTTCTGGTATTATCACATACCTTATGATGGGGAAAAAAAAAAATCAAGTTGATTCAAATAAGATCCTGTAGTTGTTCCAGTTAAGACTTTCAAAGTTAATAAAGACCAACTTCTGCATCTCAGTTCTCAACTTGCACAATTACATACCGCCCTCAAAAACATTTAAAAAATTAGAATTTTTTGAGCATTACAATATTCCAATACAGACCGCAGAAAAGCCTGTGAGGAAATTAAGACTTCTATCTCTGGAGCAGGGCTTAATGATGTGAAGCAATTCAGGCAAAAGGCTACAAACTGAACACCAAAGAGAAATCAAAATGCTAAATCATAAAAGACAGGACTGAAAGCACTCTCAAGAGTTTATCCCTTTCCCCAAGGCAGAAACAACAACATCTAAGGCAAATCCTAGAAGACATTCATATAACCTGTTGTATTTAAAAGAAAAGAAATTAAAAAAATACAATTCAGTTCATTCTACACAGTTAGTGAAACAGACATCCTGTTGTCAGAAAAGATGACAGCCTTTGAGTACCACAATGCATTCACAAAGATGGCAAATGTAGACTATACAGGTAATCTCAACGACACAATCCCCTATCATTTGCACTTTAAACAAGTATTCCACATTTCTGAGCTTTTTTTTTTTTACTACCCAATTTCTTCAGTTGAGGAAAAAAAAAGGGACAATTCAAACAATGAATTCCTCTGTGTGAAATAATGCTTCTTTGCCCAGCCAATCCTTGTTTTGTATTTCTGGCTTCTCAGGCAATTTCTTCTCCTTCCCCTATCTGGCCTCTCTCAGAACATACTTCCCACTCATTCTCATCCCTGAACTGCTTTCCTTGACTGTACACGGAAAACCAGAGTACTCTTTTGTCTTGGCTTCTTAATAAGCCTGTTTCATAGCTCTTCTTTTATCTTTCTTAAGGACATTTGTATCTGCCCCACCAGCTCTTTTATCCAGTCCTCACAGTTCAGTCATTATTTCATAGAATCACAGAATGAATTTGGGTTGGGAGGAACCTTAAAAGATCCTCCTCCTTGCCATGGGCAGGGAAACCTTTCACTAGTCCCGTACAACCTGGCCTTGAACACTTCTATGGATGGGGCAGCTACAACTCTGGGCAACCTGTTCAGTCTGTCGCCACTCTAACAGTAAAAAAATTCCTACAAAGATCTAATCTAAACCTGCCTCCTGTCAGTTTAAAGCCATTCCTCCCTATCCTAACACTACATGCCCTTTCAAAGATCCCTCTTTGGATTTCCTGAAATGCCTCCCTTAGGTACTTAGAAGGTGCTATAAAGTCTTCCCAGAGCCTTCTCTAGGCTGAAAAATTCCAACCCTCTCAGCCTGTGCTCAGAGGTGTGCTCCAGGTCTCTGATCATCTTTGTGGCTCTGCTACTAAGGATCTTCAAGCTCCTACCTCCTCCCAATTCCTACCCTTCTGTCTTGGGGTGACTTTATATCCCATATTTGTCTTACCTATGCCAGGAAAAAAAAAAAAAGAATCTTGTGTTTTTAAAACTGAGCCCCAAGAGCAGAGAGAAGAAAAAAACCAGCTGGAGAAATCTTTTCAAAACAGCTCTGTACTTCAAGGTCAGTTTGTTCTGCTGTTCAGTTTTTCCTTCGGCAGCTGGCCTGCAAGGGGGGAGGAAGCACCTCTCTTCTGGCGTTCCAGCCAGAATCTTGGCCTGTTTCTTTGGAAGGAGAGCAGAGAGTTAAACTCCTGTATTTTTCCTGGACTTTTGNAAACTCCCATTCCCTCCTCATTTGTGTAAGTCTGGTTCCAGTCCACCACTATGTGGGCTGCTCCATGTGTCCACCCTTCCAGTCACCTGCAACTTCAGTTCTTATCTTTTACACACTCAAATGAATAATGGATAAGCAGTGAATGAACAATAGAAAACTAACAGTCTGTTCCACATCTCACTGCTTAGAACTTACTAGGAAAGCCCTGTTGTGCATACAAAATTTTTTAACAATAATGTCTACAATCAGACAAGTCAGCTAATTTTTCAGACAGTAATAACTTGCCCAATTTTTGGGCAGCTCTTCAAATGGCAATAAAATGCACATCCCTAATACAAAAATTCACCTTACACTCAAATTATAAATTCCTTCTCCCAAAGAATGGTTGTGCTCCAACCATTTGAAGAATAGGTCAGGAAACATTTTTAAACAGTCTTTCTCTATCATGACCCTTAGGAGCCAGTGTTCTCTTTAAATGTTATTAAGAGAATAAATTAGTGAAGAGTATTCACTCAACATGGAAGATTTGACCCAAATGACTTAAGTTTAGCAGAGTCAGAGGTAAAATCATTGCCTTTACACAGTAAGTGTCAGGAAACAGAGAAGAACACTACCAGTCCTACCTATACACAGGGAGAAACATGCATTCTTAAAGTCAGCTAGTAACTCTGTTAAGCAATGCTTCAATTCCTTGTAACTGACAAATTTTAACAGAATACACTGAAGTTTTGCCTCAACATGAGTTTTAAAAGGAAACTGCCAGGAAGAACCAACCATTACTGAGCATGCTAGCAGAAGAAAATCCATTTTCCATTATTAAAAAAAAAAAAAAGAAAAAAAGAAAAATCTAGTATGCACAGTAAAAAAGCAGTCACATCTTCTTAAATTTAACTAAAAATTTAACAAAGAAATCATCAAGCAGATTCTAATTTTCCCTTCCCAAAAAAAACCCCAAAACAACTAAGTTAAAAAAAACCTAAAGAATTTAGATGTCCACAAAGCACTCCCCATAAGCTCTCACCACAGTCTCATTAGAGTCTTATCAAAATTTTCCCATCTTTTAGACTACAAAAAGCAGGTTCCAGATTATTTTTCCCACAGTTGTTAAGGTGGCTGCTGTACATAGCATATAATGAGGGCCCTCTAAATTTTTCCTCCTATCCTCAATATCCAGCAAGCATATCTGAAGAAAAAGAGAAAGCAAGATATCTGAATGAAAAGTAACATGCAAGAAAGGGGGATGATCTCTGTTAAAACCTAAGACTCAAAACCAAAATTTCAGGCACAAAGTATTTGCAAGCTCATCCTCTCTGAGTACTAGTCAACATAGAGGAAAAACTTAGTGCAATCCTGTCTCTCATTTTTGAGCTATCACAGACACGTTTGTATTCAAGGAGCTTGAAACATTACACCGTATTAAGAAAAAAAATAAAAGAGAGAGAAAATGTTAGTACTAGTAAAAACAGGCATTAAAGTACTAAGAAATGTCACAATTATGGTTGGTTATGCCTACAATATCTACAATTTAGTTCCTTGTGCATTGTGATAGTCATTCATTAAATGAACATATATGTTATTCATAGGAACACTGCCTCATATATATGGCACATGACATATGTGATGAAACAAAGCAGAGTTACAAAATAAAAGGAGGGTCTTCTCTGGGACATAACACTTTCCTAGTAAGGAATTTGAATAAAACATAAGTTAATAAATCCAATTGATTAAAAAGTTTCATCTTCAAGAGATCTTTCCCTGTAAACTGACATTTATGAAAATCAACTCATGTTAAAAAAAAAAGAAAAAAAAAAAACAAACAAAAAACCAAACAAAAAACCCTACAAACTAACAAGATCCTCCACAAACTTACTTTCATGGAAAACCTTTGTCACAAGTAAAGATAGAAAGGAAAAACATTAATAGGACTACTATGCTACCATGTGCTACTTATTCTACCTGTCCCATAATATATTCACAGCCTTTCAGGCATGCCTCAAGCATATGACATAAGAAGCCATAGCAGGAGAAAAAAGTTCAAGAATTTCTCTTCCCAATACAGATTAGATACTTGGACCGGGACTTCATGCCTCCTTAAATAAAGTTTCTGGCTAGGAATGCAGTTACCACACCTCAGAACAGTCTTGTTCCTAACAGAGGCTTAGAAGAGCTGGACAACACACTGACATTGCAGTGGAGTGGTTTGACCACTAGGTGCAGAGGTTTGCGTTCAAGCAGTTTACATCAACAATGCAACAATTGTCAGGTTGAAAGGCAGAGTTTTATCCCCAAGACCCAAAAAACAGTCTTGGTTTTTGGATAACTTCCCGCAGGACTGAGCAATGCTGGATGGCAACAGTAACATTTTGAATCTCTGCGTTCAATATTTTAGCCAAGAGATTTAATTACTTGCCTGTCTTGGGTTATGATCTAGTCTCTGTTCTCCCTGACAATAAACTCTAAGAGATTTTGGGTTTTTCAAAACATGGAGAATGATTCTTTTTTAGGTTTCCAGAAGAGAAAATCTATTCTTTTTCAGTTGTTGACATGATCAAGACAGTTGAAATTTAATAGAGGTTTAAGGCCATCAGCAAAACCCCATTCTTCTTGGGGATTCAGGCAGAGAACAATGAGCCTAACACGCTGAAATGTAGCATGTACACCACCATATATAAAGTCAAGAAAAACAATGTTATGAACTTCGTAAGTGCTCTAAAGTAACTCTAAAAATCTGAAAAATAAAGCAAGTCAAAACACGCAAGATTTATAAGCTTTTAAAACTCACTATTTTGATTCAGTTTCATCTATAAAATAACAGAAATAATATTTTCCGGATGTGCAAGAATAAAGCTCTGATGTTTGCGAAGCGCTTCATTTTGAGATAACTATACAAATTAAAATAGGAAAACACTTCAGCCTTCGTGAAAGGCTTGGATGTATACACCACGTGACAAGGCAGCAGGCTGCACAATGAATGACAAACATACATGATATAACAGTGTAACAGTCAGCTGGCGTTTCCCATGCACTGCAAGAGGCACCGAACCGGGCTGCGAGGGCAGGGTGGAACACAATGGTGCAGTTAAAGCCCCAGCTCCTCAGTCTCTGCTGTTTCCTTGTCTGACTCCCTCACTTTGCAGCCTAGTGCTTTCTGACACTGTTCCTCTAAAATGCACTGCCATGTCTACACACACACACTACTACCAAACACAAAGTGCTTCAAGTCAAACCACAGCAATAAACTGAAAAATTAAATTATCTGCTTCTGTAAAGAATTTTGAGATCTCTGACTTGAAAAACACTTAAGAAAAACTGATACAAACTCTAAAGGCCACAAAACCAACTTTGTCTATATTTTTTCCTTACTTTAACACAAAAACAGTCTTTGGTTTTTTTTTTTTTTTAAGTTACTTGTGTAAACCTAGTAGTCACATTCAAAGACAGTATCAGCAACCATGTTCAGTCTGGCTGGAATCCCTTTTAGTTTCCATAAACAGTTGGGCCAAAATCCTCTCTCCTCTCGCTTTTGCTAGCGAGATTTTCCACAGTTAACAGTGGGGATAGGAAGTGGGACACAAATTGAAGGTCCTGCACGATCTCCTCAAACACAATTTCCTCACTCCTGGAGTGTCACAGATGTCAACACAAAGCACTTCTCTCACACTTACTCTGGAAGGCAGGATCAGCTATTAAGAAGCATGCTTGTAATACAAATACAAAAAAACTATACTGAAGATTTTTAGAATACAAGCCTCAAACAATTGTTATTTCAAAAGTACTTCCTTTTTAATTACTAAAATCATTGTACAGTTATTAGCAACACAGGTATCATCAATTTCAAGCATTTCTTTGTATGTATCCCTGTGCCACCGACTGGTCTTTACTGCTGATGGTTCAAAATCAGAAGCTAACCTAACCTGTGCTACTTCTAATAAAGGTATATAAAAAAAAGATGAAAAATAAATGGTATGATATTGAAATGGCCACCCTTTCAATTTCTAGTGAATTGTTTCATGACACTGAACAGCCACCCTAATGCTGGATGACCTACCTCATACCTACCAGACACCAGATTCTAAAGCTATCACTACTCATATTTTTCCAATTAAATACACCCATAATTGCTGTCCAAGTGTACATACACGCATTCATGAATATTATACACTCCTTTAATAGAATTTCTAGAAATTATAACTTTTGTGAATTTGAAGACTTGATTTCTTTTTTAGGTCTAAATATTCAGGACAGAAGTGTATTTTTTTCTTTCTAGTTACTGCTCTGTTGCTCTGATCCTGTTGCCCCTAAATCAAAATTAAAACATTTCACTTTAAAAAAAAAAAAAATTCTATTGGTATGCCTGTTCCTATGCCTTTATTTTTAGAAAGTATAAAACCAGCTTTAATCAACAGCAATAGACTTCAGGGAAAATAACTTCAGGTAAAATATTTAAGAAGTTGTGAGGAAAACAAAAAAACCTGTACAGAAGTTTCAAAATGTCCAAGGTAGTCAAAAATACAAAATAAGAGATAGCAAAAAGCATTTTCCTCTTTTGTTAAAACAATTGTTACAACTAACACCTTGAGAATAATTAATTCTGTATTTCTAGTACATCAGTAAAGTAACTACATTCTCCTTAAGCAGCCAGCTATTGTGGTACACAGGGAACCAGTATAAAGTCCTAACATCAAGGAAAAAGTAGTATAGAAGTGGCACAGGGCTGCTTTGCACACAGAAACACACACACGCTCTTAAATGTGCTGAAAAGCACAGCCTAAAAGAAAAACAGATTCTCTTCTAAATATTTCAACATTAAATATTTCTATAAAACTATATACACTGTGACAAAGCAACTAATTCAGGATTAACCACATATGGCTCACAAGAACATATCCAAAAAGACTACTGCAAATAAAAATAGACATTTTATATTTCCCTTTATAAACACACCTATTTTTCATTTCTGAAAACTGCATGTGTTCTGATAAAAAAAAAAAAAAAAAAAAAGGGTGCTGTAAACACAACCACACAACCCCGGCAAGATAAACTTGACAGGAACTATGTAACTACAGTAGCTCATTTCCTGCTCATATCTGGTATATTTAAAGCAAACCTCCACACATGAAAAATAAGTCAGAAAAGTTCACCACTGTTAGCGGAACAAACCCATTTTTGTCAGAGCCGGAGGTGCCTGAAACAGACGAAAGAAACGCTAGAGCTAATGTCGCTTCCTGATGATGAAAACTACCCAAGAACTACAACTACTTCTGCACAGTCCTTTCTTTCCTGTAAAGCAGAGTTACACTCGGCCTCCACGCACGCTACGGGCCAAAAGAAAACAATTCCGCTGTTACACACTGAGGTGGGGACTGTTAAGGACGACTAGTGGCTCCCTCTGCAATTCACAAAGTTTAAAAATAAAAAGCTGCTTTTTCGAAGGGTAAATGGTTCCTCTCCACGCACGTAGGCCTGAGGCCCTGTTGCAAACAGTGTCTAACAGGACCAGGCAGCACAAAGACAGGAATGGGAGATTAGTGGGAGGAAGGGAGGCCGGGATTGGGGCTCAGCAGGATCTTCTGGCTTTTTAAAATTCAAACTGCTCCCTGACCAATACAAATCACGGACACGCTACTGACTACTACACGGATTTACAGCATTAAAAACACGCCTTCTACGTGACAGCTATATTAACTTGACCCTTTGAAACATGTATCAGGGCACACTGGAGGCACGATAGTACAGATTAATTTATAAAACGCTTGACACAATGCACTAGAAAGTTACTCTCTTAGATACAATAACTATGTATTATTACAACAAATCTACCTGAACAACTAAAAAACCTGCCGAAAAATGGACAAATTATATAATGTCATTAGTCATTTGCCATTTACAAAATGCCTTTCTACGTGAAAGATGAAAACTTTTTATCTTAAAATTTCCTGCAATTATGTAATTTCTGTAAGACTATTCTTATTAGTTCACAAGGTGTTTGTTTTAAATCTCCCTCAATTTTTAGTAACACTATCAACTCTACCTCTTATAAGTCCAAGATTTATTTTATTGTAAATTACGTACCATTTATGTATAAAGACCTAACACTAATCAACAGTCATTTTCAAAACACATTTGACCTGTTAAAATGACACCTAATTACACAGTCAAACATCATGTACACAAACAGCCAATAACAACCTCGGGATCTCAAAGTGATATGGCCTGACAAGAAAGGATGACACTTTTCAAGCATTCCTCACTTTTCACTTAATTAAATTTATACTTGATTTTCAAGTACTTTGGGTAAGATCTCATCTTCACCTTGGTCCCTCAAACGTCATAAAGGTAGCACTTTACACATGATCCCTTGCCTGTTTTCTGTTTGTTAGAAACAGAAAATAATACTCCTGAATTCAATACATATTCCTGTAACATACACACCACACAGACACAGAGATCGTGTGAAGTACCTGATACAATATGCTTGTCTATCTGTATTTCCTGGGTCTGCAGGTGTCTGTGTTGTGTCAGCCACCCCTCAAGCACTATTTTATGCTATAAATATACTAAGTTATTAACATGCTAATCAATAATATTATTTAGAGATTAAACGTCTGCACATTACAAAACCAAAAGCATTCAAACTTCTGAATGTTCAAATGCAGTTCGTTGAAGGGGAAGGCAACAGCGAAGAGAGGTGGTATTTTTGTTTATGGGTATTTACATTGTCTCTCTTCCCCTATTCCTCCACGAACTCCTGGCCCACTTCAGAGGGCTATCTGCGCTCGGACCTCCCTTCCTTACCCTAGGTGAAGTTGTAAATATGGCAAAGGATCAGTGCACATTTGCGACTAATTGTATTGTTTCCTCCTCCTCCTCCTTCTGCTCCTCTCGGGTTGAGGCCTGTCACTGAGCAGCCGCTTCGCCTTTCTAATCCCCGAGCTGGAGTAAAGGCGCTGGCCGGCGGGCCTGCGCCCTCCGCCGGGCCTGGGCCTCCCGGCAGCCGGCAGGAACCAACCTCCTCCGCCAGACCCGAGCGAGCAGGAAGCGGGGCTGCGAAATAAACACCTCCAGTTGCCACTTACACCCCTCTACCCCGGATAACAGCTAATCCCCTCTGCTCCCGGCAGTGCTGGGCCGCTGGGCTGGGAGGCCCGGCCCGCTGCTGGAGAGGGCAGGGAGGGGAAGGAGAGACAAGGAGGGGGGATTACCTGAGCAAATCGGCGTCTGAATCCAACGAGAATCCGAGAGAGGGGGAGAGAAATCCGCCCCCCTCCCTCCTCAGAGGAGCCGCCGCCGCCGCTGGGCCGCCGCCGCCGCCGCGGAGCAGGAGGAGGAGGGGAGATAATATAACAACAATAATCCGGGCCGGGAGGGGGGCTGGCTCCTCTTCCGTCTCCTCCTCAGTGCAGCGAACATGTAGAGCCGGGGGGTGTGCGGCCGAGGCAAATCCCTTCCCCCCGAGCCTCCTTCACAACATCAACACGGGCCGGGCCGCGCCGAACCGATTCCGAGCCGCGCTCCGAGCCGGGGGGAGCGGGGGGTGGCCGGGGGGCAGCGCTGCCAAGGGGCCGCCGCCGCCACCGCTCCCTCCGAGAGTGCGAGCGCAGGAGGGCGGGGAGGGGCGGCCTGGGCACGGTGAGTCGGTACCGAGCGGGGGGGCAGAGGGAGAGGAGGGCGAGAAGGAGGAGGGGAAGGATCCTGTGTGTGTCTCTCTCGCTCCCTCTCAGAACAAAATGCCGACCGGAAGTGCAGCTGCAGGAATGACTCCCTCCACCGGCGCCAAACACCAGCAGCCTCCCCCTTCCCTTCCCTCCGCTGCCTCCTCCTCGCCCGATCGCTCCCTCGCTCCACCAGAGCCGCTTCCGTCGCCGCAGCTGGAGCTGCTCCCTCGTCTCGCCCGGCAGAGCTTCCGCTGCGTGGCTCCTCTCCCCTTCCACACCCCTCCGGCTGCCGCACGAGTTTCTGTCTTTTTTTTCCCTTTTGCTCCCTCCCCTTCTGGTGTGCCGAACGAGATCGAAGTTTACGCTTAAGCCTGCACGGAGAGGATTTGTGAGGAAAGGACCACTGGAAAAAACCCACAGGTTTGGGTGTTTATTTTCTGTCTTGCCTAAGGATGGTGGGGAGGAGGAGGAGGAGGACAGCAAAATGCCGCCTTGCAGGAGACAGACCTGGAAAGGATTCTTAAAATGAACCCTCAAAGGCGGCACTCCCAGAGGGTGGGACACTCGCTGGAGTTACTGTTGCTCCTCACGTCTGTCGCTGAGGATGCAGGAGGCCGCGCCGCAGGAACCGAAACACCCGCTGCTGAAAGCATTGTTGGGGCGAGGGATTTCCAAGTGGACAT
The DNA here is from genome assembly GCA_013390005.1 of Calyptomena viridis. NCBI lineage: Eukaryota > Metazoa > Chordata > Aves > Passeriformes > Eurylaimidae > Calyptomena > Calyptomena viridis. Next base: position 60,327 of record WEIV01017468.1, read on the forward strand.
AAAGAACAGGAGTGGCTTTCAAAAACGTTTCTGGATCAGCGCGGGGGAAAATACTGATTTCAGGTGAAATGTCCTCTGCTGGAGGCTAATGCTCCACCACCATCAGATTTACTGGAAATATTTTAATTGTGTTTTGTGAAGGAGTGTTTGGAGAGAATGTCCTAAGCTGAAAGACTTTCTGGTGTTCCTCTGTACAGGTAAAACTGAATAATCATAGCACAGGATAATAATGAAGAAGCATTTATATCCGATTAATTAACTATATCTTTTAGTACTCACTTAATGTCGTTTTGCTGCTCAGTACTTGGACAAAAATCCCTTCATTTCTAGAGGATGCATTGCTTGTCTGTCGACTTCAGGATTGAGCTGGACACAGCTGTAAATACCCTGTGACATATAAACACACCCTTTCAGCGCTAGATGGATGTTATTTGCACAGAGGGATAATGTCTTACACCAATGCACTTGAATCTTTCCAACGCTTAGGATTTTCTGAATAGCACTCTGTCTTTAGTACAGATTTAAAATGCCTCTCTCAAGTTTAAACTACTACTAAATTCATAATTTTGGATGAATCAAAGTTCATTTTACAAGTATGTGTGTTTTTGTTTGAAAGTACATAAATGAAGATGGCATTGGAGAATATGGTAATTCAGTCCTAGAAATACTAATATCTAATGGCTCATATCAATGGACACAAAGTAAACTGAGCTCTGAAAAAAATGTATTCCATACCTTTCTTCCAATTTTATAAAAAGTCCCAATCCTATAATCATTTATGCATTTACAACTTGATCCATGTGAAATAAAGAGAAATACTGGTGTTGCAAATTAAGTGTGTTCCTGGGTCTTTGAACTTAATTTAAAATGTTGCAACTCAGTAACTCGAGGGGGAAGCTACTTACCTTCTGTTGGTAGTAAAATAAGATTTAATTAAATACGTATCTGAAGTTCATATACTCATATATTTGTGTACTTGTACATCTATGAATTCTCAGGAAAACATAATTCTAAAATTACAAAGTTAGCCCATGAATAGTACTTTAATCTACTTCTGATTTTTACCAATTCATATTGATGGAGGCTTTCTGTAACTGTAAATACTAAAATTTTAATTTTCACATGCCAAACATGGTTTAGATAGTACAAACATTATGGTAACTCTGAAATAAGACACAATATCTATTTGGCTACTGTTTCAGTGAGAGTGTCACCACTTTATGCTTTTATAATACTGCTCAATTAAAAGAATTTGTTGAAATGGATTTTTTACCTGAATACTATGTTGTGTTACCTTCACAGGAAAACTACTAATTTAAGCCATTGGTTGTTTTAGAAGGTGGTATGTAACATGCATGAACAAATTAGGATCTTTTTTTTCCTTAAGGAAAATTAAAAATTTTTTATTCCATTAGCTATTACTGTAATCCACTTTTTAAAATGAAATATCAAATTATTCAACTGCAAGTAGTTCCTCGTATTCCTCTTCAAAAGCCCACTCACAGCAATTTATTGCAGAATGAAGGCCCACTACATTCTTAAAAATACTTCAATACGCACAGGGTTCATCTCGTCATGCCTGAAATGGCCAGAAAAAGTGATAAACCAAGTATTTCAGATTACCTGAAAACTACAGTAAGATCCTTTAAACCTTATTTCTGTTTCAGGCCTTAGTCATGGGGTGGGGATATTCCTAATCTGTATGGGAGGAGCTGTGACTGTGGCACACTAAGGAGCACACACTGCACGAACAAAGCTGGTCGCAGTGTGGAGAAGGGCAGAGCCCTCTGAATTCCCATCACAAATCCACACCTATGTAGTCCACAAAATGAACTGCAAGTTTCAGGGTAAAGCTTTAGAACCTAATCCCGCTCCCTTTGATGTCAAGGGAGAATGTGTTTTTTGCCCTAAACAAATGACCGGGTTCCCATAAATTTAAGGTGCTTACACAGTCTGTTATCCTGAGACTTGTTTCTTTTTCTTCAAAGAGTATTAAAATTCAAAAGGCAGGAATTAAAAACTGTTAATAAAACATATTTTCCAAGTAATTTTCACAAAATATGTGGAAAGCTATAGGTAAGTCTCTTGCTGCTGTTTACAACTGCATACTGAGATAAGCTTTCCAGATGCAAAGATAGTATTTGGGTGGACACTCTCGAAATTAGAAATGAGTCGTCTTTGCTCTCTTCATTCTGATGTTAAGTTCTCTGACTGCTGCATGTTGTTATTCAGCTTCATAAATTATGGACAGCATGTAATACTGGAGTAAAAATACAACTGTCATCAATGATTTCTTAGATACGATTGTCGTAACTTGATTTTTTTTTTCTGTAGAATGAATGAAAAATGCATTTCGCTTTTCTATTTCTGTCTTTTTAAGGGCATTATAACATTCAAGTACCTGTCATTTTAAGTTGTTAATGGGATGCACAAACACTGTAATGTTTACCTTTTAGTAATTTACAGGTACTATGTATTTCTAGCTATATTTTTAAAATAAATATGACATGTCAAGTAAAATATTTTTAAAAATTAAGATTGCATATTTTTTATATTTTTTCAATAATTAAAAAGAACTTTCTTATAAAAAGTAGCAGCTTGTTATCTGAAGGTAATGTAGTAATGCAATCATTAGCCATCATCCTAAATTTAAATATTCAAATTATTTAGAATCTGGTGCTAACGCTGGACCATGACAGCACGTGGGAAGAATGTAATAATGTATTCTATACGACAAGTAATATAAAGTTATGTTCTTCGCATTGACTTTAGTTCACAGGAGCAAATAATAGAACATGTAATTAATTCACTGGCGAATATTCATTGTGTGAAGTAAGCAACTGATATATGAGACCTTCAGTAAAACAGGTTAAATAAAAAGCCAAGGAGGCCTGTAGACTGAGAACTAAAAAATTGTTATGGTTACTTGTTCTAAGCTTACAACTAGATGGGGACTAATGATTTACTTTTTTTTTCTGGTAAGCCACATGGAGGTAATATCTTTTCCTTCTAACTACTTAGCTTAATTTACTAACAAGAATTTAATATGAAATTAAATAATACTTTTTCATTTTTGTCTAAGTGAAAAACTTACATTATCTCTACCATGATAAAAATGTGCTTCTGTTTGCATATGATACACATTCTATAGCATGTATAGCTATTAAAATGTATAATAGTTTCTATGGAAAAAAATTACAGAAGACAAAACTATTGTACTTTCATTTGAATGTTAAAGCAAGCTCTTGATTATGCAAGGCACTAGGGATTCTGAATAAAGTTAAAATAAAGAGAAGGTAAAACATGTAATTTAGACAATAAAATATACGTAACATTATATAACAAAGAGTTCAGTGATAGACTGCTGGACAAGTAGATTGTCCCAGTATTGTTGCATTAGGGCCACCAGAACAGACCTAATTACAGTTGATTTCATAGGGAAGGTAAATGATCATTTACACAGTCATTGCAAGTAGTCTGAAATATGCCCAAAGATGCTCTTTAGGCTCTTTTCTGTGGATTCACCACTGCTAAACTTCAGAAAGGAAGTGGGTATCATTCCTGATACAACTGCAGTGATTTCCCATAAATTTTCTTCCTTTTTTTTTTTTTTTTTGTAAATTTGAACATTATATAACTATCCTCTCAAATGTCTTGGTTCGTCTAGGCTCTGGGAAAACAACCTACTGTCATGTTTTATAACAGAGATATGGTATTGCATGTTAGCTACGTAAGAAATCCTGCGCAATTTCATACAAGAGGGCTGTTGAGAGCCACTATGCACAGTTTCAAGAGAGAAATATAAAAACATTCAGGCTTTTTCTTTTCTCTCCACTCTTTAACATATAAAGTTAAATCAATACAGAGCTTCCTGGGCCAGCAAGTGGACATTCATCTTCTGGCAAAGGACAAAACTTGGAAAATTAATGACTGTTGTACTCAGTGCAAGGTGAAAGTCATACTTGTATGGATTAAAGAAATCTGAGAATATCATAACATGCTTTAGATGCCTTGCTGCTCCATTTTTAATGAACTTGCCAGTAAAAGGAATATTTAAAACAGATATGCTTATTGATATCATGTATTTTAAAAAAGCTTCTTGGGCTCAGGCCTCTAAAAACTGCTTCTTTGGATGAAAGCAGAACTTTTCCATTCTTCAGATACTGAAGTGTTAACTCTCTCAGTCAAATGATTCAATGGCTGTGTATAAAAGAATAGGTTAAACATGCCTGGGATTGTTCTCTGGCACTGGGGCTGGTAACCACATAATGTTTTATGCTTGTACTATTAAACCCTTCTGTTCTTCAAAACAGGATAGTCACATGCAGGTATTGGGAATGGTTTCTGACTCACACTAACTCCTAAATTGTGAGCAGGAATTGTTTGGGAAAGTGCTAGCTGTCATTCTTTAAGCCTGTGCCAAGGTCTGTTTGAACACTTTAGTACATAATATTTAGACAAATTCTTTCCAACATCCATGCATGTTTCATTTACATTGCATTTTATGGACACATCTAAGGCAACCTCCTCAAACTGATCAGCCAAAAGGAAGGTAAGAAGAAACTGTGGTACCCCATCTAGAGATAAATCATGATCATATTTGCAATTATTTCTTTATTGAAGCAATTAATCACCTGATTTTTTTATACAGAAACTAACAAAAGGAAATTGATTGAAATTTGGCTATCATTCAATATTTTTTCACATTAAACCATTTTAGAAAGTCCTGCACTGTGGCTAAACTAGACTTTCAACCTGCAGCAGAAGTCCCTTTTTGTTTTAGACATCCTGTGTCCCTTTTGAAAGGATGTTACAGTGAGAACAGGAAAACACATTGTGCAATAAATGAAATAAACACAAGTAACTGTTACACTCCTGTAGGTTATGGCTGTCAACATCAATTTGTAATGAAAATTATTTCTAAAGTGTAATTTATTGATACTAAGATAAGAATGGGAAAGGAGTAAGGATAAGTAAAACATTGGTGTTTTTATGAATGTTGAGTATTTCTCTTACAACTTCCATTATATATATTATCCTATTTTGTAACTGATGTGTGCTGGAAATTTGCTTCTCAGTGTGACCACAGCGACAAATATCAGTGCATCTGCTTTGTCAGGACTTCAGAAGATGTGTGGGTGCTCCACTAGTGAGTCAGAAAGCAATATAAACTTCTCCCTGATTTCATTTCTCACAAACTTGCAATACTGTGCATTCTGAAGCACAAAGCCTTTTTTAAATGTTCGTTTAAACTTTTGATGGGAACAATAAGTGGTCCATAAAACTCAGATGTTGACCTGGTGAAGCTGCAATTAAATACAAATAAGTGTCTCTGCCTAGATGATGCAACTCACTTGTAATTGGAAAAAAAAAAAAAGACTGAAAAGAAGAATATACCTTTTAAGAATTTTTAGTATGGAATTCTCAAAAAGACACAACTTAAAAATCATATTAAAATGATCCATTTATGAAAATTTCCTTTTCTGGATCATGATGTATTTAAATTCTAGTTTTTTATATTGAAATTTCTGTATTTATCCTCCCATTGTTTTAAAATACATACATTTATGAAAGAAAAACAGCATAGAAATTTTTGGCCTAAGAGGTATATATTTGGAAAAGTAACAGGATAAGCATAAGCAGTTTTCTTAAAGTTTATAGGTAAGTGGAAATAATTTAAAAATCTTGATGATACTGAAAGACCACTAGTGTGCACAGCATTGTTAATTTATGTTAATTTTATGTTAATTTACAGTTTTGAATTATTATTGAACATTTTGTAGGTTTGCCAACTTTCTCTACTGCTGACTGCATTCCAGTGCAAGTGTTCCTAAGAAAGGTGATACAGTGACTCTCCTGAAGAGGCTGCAATCTGTATACCTGTGCTTTGGGCAAGTATGTTTTCCATGCAGGGTTCAATTCATTAAGGTGGCCTGTTATCTGTAAAACTGATGTTAGATAAAATATATTACAACAGCTAGTTGTTGTAGACAGTGGTCTTCAAAATCACTGTGAGAAGTAGTTTAACCTTCTGAAAAAAGAAGAGCCTCCTCAAGAATATGGGTACACATCACCACCAAAACCAAAGACACATGTGGTTGGCACATGTTTGGTTGGATATTTGAGGGTAGGTATGTGTGAGAAAAAAGATGTAAAATGCCATAGAAACAGATGAAGAGAAGACACAGAAACTCATACACGGGCCTGAGCAATCACTGGGAATGTAGCTGTAAGAAAAACAGAGCAAGAGAGATTCAAGATGACAATCAACAAAAAAGGTTCTGAGAGTTTGAGTGAAACTTTGACATGGTTTCAGAGGAAAAGAACATACACACAATCCCTAGAAATACAGTGCATCAAAACATCTGATGCCATCATGTATTTTTTCTGACCAGAAACACTACAATAGCTATTCAAGTCAAAGCAGGTAAGAATACACTGCCAATTTTAAAGACAGTTGCCTGCTAAAAAGATCGATAAATTACAATAACTTGGCAGCATTCAAAATATGAATTTTTCTGTCAGGAAAATTTATCACAAAATACTTCTTATGCTTTCATTCACTAGATTTTTTCCTGAACTTACTCATTACTTTCATAACTTTCATGGTTCCATTGCTGTTTCCTCTCATTTCCAGACTTAATTTAGTAATTTGTTTACTCCAGGCTACACTAGTGATCGCTGTCTTCTGGTCAAAGTGCTTTTTTCTCCTGCATTTCCTTAGGCAGTGTTTATCTTCCCGCTGCTGTTAGACTGTGCTTTCCCTAATGTTTTGGATTGTTTCTTTCCTACTTGCTCCCAAAGATAGAGGCAGCACATCAAAGCCCTTACTTTCTTTATTTTTCCTATTTTGACTCTTCTTCTTTGGCAAAAATAATCCAAGCTATGAAAGTCTACCTGTTTCTCTTAAAGAATCACTGGTTTAAAAAAAGGATGTCTCTATAAGCAATGATCTTACTGGTTTTATTTTTTTCTGATGATCCTGTTTACAGAATAGCCAAATGTCCAAAAGAAGAAGGTACTAGGAGTAGACACTGAATGAAAAACTGACTTTGGTCAGTTCTAATGCTATAGAAAAGATATTTGCAATTGAATAATGTTTGGATAAAAAGTTCAGTTAAATAAGGGATAATCTGCTGGTAAAGAGATTAATTGTGAAAGCCATTCTATAAAATTTCTATTTAAACTATAGTATAGCATAAGGAGTACTTACATGAAAAACTGTTTCACAAAAATGTTACATACACACAAATCTATTTCAGCTTTTTTCAGACCTAATTTCAGAAATTTCATTTAGAGTACTGAGTGCAAATATTTCTTTTATTTGAAATGCAAATGCTGTGCTGTTTTTATGATTGTCTGTGAATAACTTAGTATATTGCTAAACTCAGGTGTTGCCTCATAACCTTCAGAGCACTGAAGATAACTGTCCAGCCTAGGAGCATGCTAAGTAGAGATATTAATCACATCTCAGAGTCCCCTAAGAATGAAATTTCATGTAAAATTGGTCATCTAAACAATTACTAACAGAAGGTAAATGCAGCTTTTTCTAGTCCATGTGAATTTTGAATGGGAAGTAACATCTTATTTTACAGTTAGTCATGATATTCCTGTGGTCCCCTTATTTTCTACATCTTCTCATTAATGCCAACTTAAAGTTGAAAAGTGAGAAAAATGCTTACTTAGTATTCCTATATTGTTGATGACTAACTCAAAAATATAACATGGCCTACGAGGCAAGGAGTGTTACATACATATTTGATAGCCCTGTCTGTGAGGCTTTGTTTTATTATGATGAACATTATATTACATATCACTCTGATGACCTTCATGGTGCTATGAAGTTAGTATCAAACTGCATAACAGTTGAACAGTCCAGAACTATCAAACTGATCAGCAGTTACACCTTCTTCGTCCTTCGTCTTCTTTTTTAGCAATCTTCCTTCCCAACAATAAAATTGTGTATATTTAAATGAAGATTTTTCTTACCAGGCCTCTACAAGCTTTACCCTCTTCTAAAGCAGTTCAGAGATGTCTATATGAGACTTCTTTATGGCTGGTGCTCTTCACATGTAACAGATATAATCTGTCCAGTTCCCAAAAATTTCATTCAAAATGCTACATACTGATGCCAAAATGCCTGAAATAGAAAATTGCACATGTAATTTCAGGGAAGCTATAGAGCTGTAATAACCTGGCTATAGAAACACAACTACATATTTAGGTAGCTGTGGAATAATAGTTAATTATTGCCCTTAGGAATATGTTGGGGTTTTTTCCATCTACAGAAATTTAAAGTGTAAGTTCTTTGAACTCTGTATCTGCCAAGCAAAAACTTACAGTGCTATCAATTTAATAGGTTTCCTCCAGCATGCTCACTTCCCTTTGATTGCAAAAACATATTGCAACTTTTTAATTAAATGTTATTTTTGGTTTTGTCTTAATGTAGAGCTCAAGAAAGGTTCTGGATTGCTACCCTAGTGCACTGACATCCTTATTTAGCCACAAAAACAAACAGTGCAGGAATAACGATTAAAGCAAACTTCCTGGTGCTGTTTCACTGGTGAACCCCAGAGGGACTCAGAAGGTTATAATGTAGTTCAATGTCTTATGTATTTCTCTAAAATATGTGGACTCCATCTACATCATGTTACCAGAGTATTACTGCTCATACTGCTTAGCTGGTACTTAGCAATAATTACGTTGACAAAAGATCTTCTTATACATAATGTAGAACAAAGTATGTTACAAAAATTAATTTGTCTTCCCACAGACAATGCCACTGCTATTCACTCATTTTAGGCTTCAAATTTGTTTATTCTGTGTGGGTTTGGTCTGCTTTTAAGTTTCATAGTTTCTCAGAGGAAGTGGGCTTGGCATTTTATAGTTGCCTAGGAAGCACTGCCCATGCCTGTGATTCCACAGAAACATTTTTAGTATGATGGAAAGCTCTCCTATGTTTATCACTAATAACTGCTCATAAACCAGCTCCTTCATAACACTGTAAGTGTCCTCAGTTTCCTTCTGTCTAGGCACAGATCTAAGAGGCCAGTTCTTCGCTTTCTTAAGAAATTCTTAATAGTAAAACAAACAAACAAAAAACCACCAACACAAACCCAGAACTTACACACACACACACTGACGTAATAAATCGATCCTAAAGAACCCAGTCAATGTCTCAGACACTCCAGAACACTGGTGTGAGCAGATCCATGAGGACGCCCTCAGCCCGTCCCGAACCGCCCGGGGCCGATCTCAGCCCCGCTCCTTAACACTGCCTGTGAAATACGGCCGAGTTACTTGCGTTTATGCTTGGGACTCCCAAGGCTGTTTGCTACACCTCTTCCACTGGGCTCGGCACGACAGATTACACCATGATTTGCACCAAAGAAAGCCTCTGATCCCCTGACCGAGCAGCACCCCGGGCTGCCCCAGCCGCTTCCCGCGCCTTTGTAACCTCCTGCTTCCCTGCCCGCCCTTCCTCCTCTCCCACTCCCGCTGAGGCAAACGGGGCCTGTCACAAGCAGCTCGTGAGGAGGAAAGCTCTAGGGATGCTGGAAGGAGAAGTTAAAGTGTATCTAAAACTCGTAAAGCGCCGTGCGAGCTGCAAACACGCTACCGGGGCGCCGCCTCGCCTCCTCCCTCAGACCGGGCTGAGCGCAACTTGCCCACGGAAGAGAATGGAGAGAAGTGCCTTCGGGATTTTACCTCAGATTCACCTCTTTTACTTCACAGACCTGCTTCTCGTACTTTATAATTAGAGCGTATAGCTCTCCTTCCGAGGTGTTGGCGTTATTTTATAGCGAATAATTAGCAATGTGTAAGTGGGTGCCCCCCTCGCCGGGTAATGGAACAGTCCGCCGGGCTCCTGTGGCCGCGGCTCCGCGTTTAACCCCTTCCCTGCCGCATCCCAGAGACTCCGCTGTCGGAAGCCGGGTGGGATCCTGGAACACAGCGGGCGGGTCCGGGTAGTGAGATCTGCTCCATACAGACCTTGTGAAACGGGGGGAGCGACCACCCACCTTCAAAAGGGACTTAAATGCCATCAGGTAAAGTAATCCAACGTGTTTTCTTCGTAGTGTTGTGGAGACGCGTGAATAATGATTGAACGCTTAAATAATGATTGGGAGAACTGGCTCGGGGTGGTGGTTGGTGTGTTTTTCTGTTTGCTTGTTTCTTTGTTTGTTTATGGTTTCAAGTGGAGAACTTTGTAGACCCTGCATAGCACCTACCTGCGCCCCAGGTGAGCGATCTCCTCACACCTGGAGGCGGAGCATCGTCCCCGGTAGCCGGAGCAGCTGCTCCCACCAGGTGGGATCAGCTGCCTTTCAGAAGCTTTTCTCTTCAGCAGTAACTGGAGAAATGGAGATGTCCCGACCCTGAGACCTGGGGTCCTAACATGTGTTTCTCAATTTAAGTATTGCATGTCTAAGGTAAGATGGTATGGATTTTGATATACAGTCTTTCCCAATTGCAATATCTGGGGGATTAAAGAAAATTATAGTAAGTGTACCTGCTTTTTAAAAGAATGTAGTGCAAGGAGTCATTTAGCTCGAATTTCTGTTTCTTTGATGGTTCCTCCATTTCTCTACTCCTTCTTCTCCTGAGCTTCAAGTGGCAATTCAGTCCCTCAAAAATCTTCAATTGTACTAAATAATAGTGGTAAAAAACCCTATCAAATTCTTCTCAGTTCTTAGTCTTTTCAGTCTCTTGGCTGTATTAAATTCTAGAAACCCTATTTCTCTTCCTCAGGTTTTCTTCTGTGTTCACAGTACTGTATATCTTCAGAGTTTCCCCTTACCTTAACATCTGCCATTAAATGTTTTTCTTTCAGTATCTTCCATCTTTGAGATGTTTTCCAGATCAAGGTTCCTGATCAGAACCATGCTTTTTCTTTTGATTCTGTTTTATTCTCTGGTTCCCACAGGGTAATGTTCTGAACCATACTGAACTGTATGGTAAGAGCCATTTACAGTTTTTAGGAAGAAAAGGAGGCATAGAGGTTAAAGTAAATGCAGAAGAAAATTGTTACTTTTTCTCCAAGTTATTAAAGTAATTAGGCATGTATTGGTAGTAGGGAACATGTGCAAAGACTGCTGGCAGAAGACTTCTGCAAGCTGGCCTAGCACAGGAGAGCTTTTTCCAGAAGCCCCTCAGATTATATGAATGGACCTATGAATTACAGTTCCTTGTCTGCTTAAGGCCAAGCAGGATGAGTTACTCATGCTGGTGTCTGGTAAATCATGAATATTGGTTTCATATTACCTTTAACATACTAGGCATTAGAATATTTAAATTTATTGCAGCTGCATAACTTGTTGTCTGAAAAGTGTTTCATGAGTTTAGTTTATATTTTAACATCAGGCCTGCCTTTCTAATCTAGAAAGCACACATGATGAGTACAACTGCAACCACAGCCTTCAAAAGTAAAAGGAGAAGGAAACCCATTTTGCAAAACAAAAATAAATTGCAATACTTTGTTCAACACATTGCATATGAGAAATGTCTGCTTTTGCATAGAGAACTTGGGTGAGATTTTTGAAAAGGGTACACTAGGGTACTGTAGTCACTCAGTGAATTTTGTTGTGTGCTTGTCTTCAGTCAGATGTAGAGATTTCCTTGTCATCCAGGAAAGTGTTGAGAGCACTGGGAATTTCTGAAGTGGTGTTGGATTCTGTTGACATCCTGATCCTCTCTCAGGTTATAAATGTCTTCTTTAATACTACAAGCTGGCAAGATGGCTATGATTTTTTTATTGGTTTACTTTTCTTGTTTGTTTTGGGGTCTTTGGGTGTTCTGATTTTGGTTGGGGTAGAGTTAGTTTTCTTCACAGTGGCTAGTAGGGGGCTGTGTTTTGGATTTGTGCTGAATGCAGTGATGATAATAGAAATGTTTTTGTTATTGCAGAGTAGTGCTTGCATAGAGCAAAGGCCTTTTCTGCTTCTTGTACTGCCACACTGGCAAGGAAGTTGGGGATGCATGGGAGATTGGGAGGAGAGACAGCTGGGACAGGTGACCCAAACTGACTGAAGGGATATTCCATACCACATGACATGTTCAGTGTATTAAGTGATGGGAAGAAGGAGGAAAGACGGGATGACTGGAGTGATGACATTTATCTTCCAAGTAAATGTGATATGTGGTGGGCCCTGTTCTCCTGGAGGTGGCTGAACACCTGCCTGCACATGGGAAGCAGTGAATTAATTCCTTATTTTCCTTTGCTTGTGTGTGCAGCCTTTGCTTTACCTACTAAACTCTCTTTATCTCAAACCACAAGTTTTCTGGCTTTTACCCTTCCAATTCCCTCCTCAGTCCTGTTGGTAGGGGAGCAAGAAAGTGCCTTTGTGGGGTTTGGTTGCTGGCTGGGGTTAAACCATGATATTGAGGTATGTTGTTGGCTGTTGTTCTGGAGATTTTTTGTTCCAATCTACACTTGTTTGTCTTCCTTTAGAAATAAGCAAGGAGAGAATATAAGACCTCTATTTCCACTCTAAGTTCAGGCTTTCAAAATAGCTATAAACCTTTCATTGTAGAAAGCATCGTGGCTTCTTTTAGTTGATTTAGAGTTGTCCAAATCAATGTGTTTTTGCAGGGCTTTAAACTGAATGCCCCTCATGACATCTTTCAGCTTCTCACATCAAGAAATTTAGAGTTGAGTCTGTTGAGCATTGAGAAAAGACAACTGAGATGGGACCTCATCGATTTCTACCAGTATCTGAAAGGAAGGTGCCAAGAAGATGGAGCCAAGCTCTGCTCAGTGATGCCCAGCAATAGGAGAAGAGGCAACAGGCAGTAACTGATGTACAGGAAGTTCCACCTCAATATGAGGAAGAACTTACTTACTGTATGTGTGACCACACACTGGAACAGGTCGTGGAGTCTCCCTCACTGGAGATGTTCAAGAACCATCTGGACACAATCCTGTACTATGTCCTCTAGGATGACCTTGCTTGAGCAGGGAGGTTGGACCAGATGACCTACTTTAGCCCCTTCCAATCAGACACATTCTGTGATTCTGTGAATGTATTCAGGTATGGAAGTACATAGTTAGGTCAGAAGAAGAACCCTAAATGCTGTATTGACATGTGAAAGTAAAAATTACACCCTTTAATAATTGAAGTCTATTGGAAGTACATACACTAAAATACCACAGACCCAATAAAATTTTGTGAACAGTTACCAGGTCCCTCTAATGTCTCTGAAAATATCAGTATGGCTTTTAAATTTTAGCCCTATTGGATGTAAAATTTGTCCTGGAATCAAATGTTTTCTTTACCATTTAATTAGTTATTGCTTTAAAGTTGAAAAAAAGGATGAAATCTTCCTCCATTCTTTGAATGTTTATCCTATAGATGTGCTTTTTCCATTAATGCCTTATCCTTGTTTTGGGAGTTGAGCAAATTGTGTCCAGTTTTTTTATGTCCCTAAAATAATCATGCCAGACTTGTGGCTCATTAATTTACAAAAACCTCATTATTTGTAGTGAAAATTTACTCCAAATAACAATTAGGGAAAATTTTCTAGCTTTTAACCTTGAAAAAGGAAGTTTATGACATTCAAAAATATGCTGAATTTTTTTGGCCCAAGGAGGTAAAAGGTTAAAAATAGTGTGGGGTGACAGATAAGACACAAAAGCACAGATAAGCTCATGATGGTTTACTGGAAAACTCCAACACCGGGGAAACATTCCCAGAAACAGGATTAACCAAAAGAACAAGGTGAGATGGAGATTTCACAGCCTTTCTTCTAAGACTCCTGAAGGCATAAAACCAGATATGATGTTTGAGCCTCTGTCTCTGTCATTTGTCTTTTCCAAAACACACCCAAAAGGTTTGTATATTTATTTGACTTGTCACTCAAATGGTCTTAATAGAAAAAAAATTATATAAAAGAGATTTGAACTAGAGAAAAATCGAGGAGAAGTTCTGACCATATTTCACGAAGGTAACTGATGCATACCTCTCCTCCCACCACTCCACTCGAACATCTCGAGGTGAGCAATTTTTTCTTTCTTTCCTGTTTATGTTTACTGCTATGCTTTGCTAAGTGAGTTTTGCTGTCCGTGGTTAAAGTTATTTTCTGTTAAATGTCTGGGTGAGCAATTATTAACTAATGTTACTTTCTTTCTTTTTTTTTTATACTTAACACTTCGTTCTGCTCTAAGTGGGTCTATGGCTGTTAAGTTCTGTGTG
>WEIV01017468.1:82766-100939 GCA_013390005.1 Calyptomena viridis
TTGTGGTTAGAAAACAGGAAAACAGTTTATTGGGGAAACCGACCCCTGGAAAAGCCAACCACAGAGAGCATTTGCCAGCTTTGTTTAAATATGGGGACAAAATTAGGGGAGGACAGTGGGAAGGGACCTATGGGTGTCAAAGTAAGGAGGGGTTAGGAAGGGGTTACGTCATAGAGAAGCCAGTGGCCTGCAAGTCAAACCTATTAGCTGTCGAGTAAGCAGGACTGACATGGGAAGTTCTGGAAGGGTAGACAGAGTCAGGATACAAATATGGTTTGGGGATGGAATAACTTTGGACCAGGGGAAGGGTTAAGGATAATTAGGAGGAGGATACAGAACAGGAATGTACAATTGTATGGGAAGGAAAAGGGGGATGACCGAGCAGTCCATTTAGGGATAAACAAGGGGTTACAGAATTGTGCAGAAACAACATGACAAACATAATAAACTGCAGGTGCACACCACCGCATGCCCTGAACCTTTTTTTTTTCCTTCTTAAATATGTTATCACAGAGGCATTACTGTGACTCCTGATTGGCCTGGCCTTGGCCAACAGTGAGTCCAGCCTGGAGCCGGCTGGCATTGGCTCTGCTGGACATGGGGAAAGCTTCCAGCAGCTTCTCAAAGAAGCCTCCCCCATAGACCCCCCTGCTACCAAAAAACCTGGCCACAGAAACCCAATACACATGCTATCATACTGCACTGTTTGGAAACCTAGTCACTAATGCATCCATTTGTTCAGTGAGAACAAAACCAAACTAAGCAGATAAAAAATTACTGTCCAAGATTAATTAAATTCAATTTAATATAAATCAAACTGAGCTTATATTTTATTTACAAACTGTCACATTAAGTTATTCTAGCAAAGCATATCAAAGTGAAGAGCTGGAAATCTTATTACCCTATCAAGTCTGTTTGGCCTAACAGTAATTTCGTAAGTCTTATGAATGAAATACAAATACAGAATATGAAACCTTATTAGGAAGGACAGACGAAGAAGAGGTGTAAGATATTACTCCATATATGAGACACACATGCTTACTCTGAGAGGCAGAATCTGTCAGGAGATAAACCTGATTAAAGACCATAGTGATGATAAAAGAGAAAAATCACAAAGCTGCTTTCATGGTTATCTGGGATAAAACATCAGTCAAAGGTGATGAGGTAGATGAAATAATTTCAGACGAGGCTGGACTTAAGTACAGCATGTAGCAGGATGCAAAATATTAATTGGCCAAATTTGTTATTCCAACAGTAAGAAGGGAAACAGGATAAAATGCATCTGACATCCAAATCATCTATATAGAGTTGCGTGAGAATTTGAAGGTGAAAAGCAACATTGATGATTGTGGCAAAAAAATTGTAGAATTCATGATTTCTAGGATAAAAATAAAAATACCATTAGTAAAAAAGTCCCCTAGGAAAGGATTCTAATGGAATAAAGAGCCCAGGAATGCCAGAAGATCCTTGGAAAAAATATTAAGGGCATAAAAAAGAAATATTTCAAAGTGAAGGAGGTTGGAATAATAAAATGAAAAATGCAGGATAGAGAATGACAGATTTGCAAAGAACCACCAGAGAGTATTAGTAGCTATCCTGAAAATCTATCAGCACTGTCATGCCACCGCCCAATAATGAAACACAATATTTAGATGCTTAAATAAGAATATCCTCAGTGAGATATATGAAGTAATATATCCACTGTACTTGAAACTGATAAAGCCTAATATGGAGCAGGTTTTTTTTCAGTTCTGAAGACTGCATTTCATTAAAGTTTTGGGCAACTGGAGAAAAGTTACAAAGGATCAGTAAGAACAGCCTGCTGGAAAACATGATACACTTAACAACTTGAACAAAATTAACTTAACAAAAATATGGATGACCAAAATAACTTTACAAAATGAATTCAGGCTGATCGGACAAAGGTAGGATGGCTTGTGTTCTAGTATGCAAAATGTATCTGAAAATGAGAATGGAAACAGGTCCATAATGGTTTTCCCTTAAAGTGCTGTTTCTTCAAAAAATTGCTTTCTACAGCACTAGTCCATCATTAGGTCATGGCATTGGTTCAGTATTCACTTACCAACAGCAAAGCAATTAAAAGTGTCCCTTCCTAAGTTTTTTAGTTTAGTAGAGCAACCAGCTTACTTAGCTTTGTTCTGCATTGCCAAACAGACTCAGAGGATACTGAGCCAGGATGTGCAGGCGGCCACTTGGTTGGACTGTGGGTGGTCGTTCAGCTCCTGGGGCTGATCCTGCAGCACAGGCAGGAGGGATATTGGCCCTCAGCACTTAAAATTTCCCTGCACAAATTGACTCCTACTGCACAGAGAGCACTTGTTTTGTTCTTTGATATGTTTGTATTTGAAGGAATTGTTACTGCTGGATGTAAGTGACTGTCACAGTAGTTTATGAAAAAACATGGTTTCTTGTAAGAGAGACCAAAGGAAAACTGTTCTTCGTAAAGCTCCTGAATCAGAAGTTGTGGTAAGTAATCTTTTTTTTTAATCTTTTTTTTCTTCTTTTAATGCTGCTAAAATTAATTTAGTGATGATTAACTGATGTTATAGTTTGTTTGAAAGTATTATTCCAACACATTCCTCTTCATTCTTTGCAATAATTCTGTCTACTTTGAGAAAAAAGTGTGACAGGCTGTCACTAGGGAAAAGGAAACTAGAAGGCTGTGAGTCAAGGGAAGGAAAATTTCAGCTCCCAAATTCTTCTGTGTTCCATAGCTTTATACTCACAAGTTTTTAACTGAAGCAAGATAGTTAATTTTCACTGTAAAACTTCACCACTTTCATCACATTTAAGATATTAATTTCAGCAACCACATTAATGCAAAGAACAACTATATTTCAATGTAGGAAATACATTTCTGCTTTTGTTGACTGTAGTTTTTACAGTGCTTTGAAGTGATTTTGCCATGAAAGGTACAATGGCAATGAAGATGGCATGTTTTCCTTCTGCTGCTGTGGTGACATCCCAGTACACCTACGCTGACATGATTGGGATCGTGGAGTGAGAAACAGCATCCTTTGAAGATAAATTATGGAATCAATGTCATGACAAATGAGATTATGAACACTAATTACTCTGCATGCTCAGTAATGATTTTCCAAATGTACAAACACTATGATTTTTTTAACATAGTGAAATGGTTCCATCTGGCAGCTTGAAAATACTAGATATAAGTTCTAAACATGAGTAAGACTATTTTCAACTCAGTGGGAAGAGGAAAAAAATCTATACATTGGTTTTAGAAAAAGACAAAACAGTCTTTATTAATACCATATTATCCACAAAGGCTGAGGCTATTTTAAAGTGTTGGAATATTGCAGACTGCATAGAAGATTTTAGAACAGAATGTCAACCAAGTCTTAATTACAGAAGCTTTTTCAGTCATTTAATCTCTATCTGTGGCAGTTAGGAGGTGCATTTATAATTTTTATTTAACACCTCTTAACCAGAAAGGACCTTACTTGTTACAAATTGACAAGAATAAGTTCAGTGGCCATGAATGTGGTCACCTTTGGAGTGAAATGTGATAATGTAACGAAATTAACTAATGCTCCTTAGATACGTTTAATATGAGAATAAAGATGATGGTAGCATGCATCAAAAACTGCAGGAAGAATTTTGGTAGAAGTGATTTTGCTACTCAGGATACAGTTTGGTGAAACCACAAAAAGAAGGTGTCACTGTCTTCTCAATGATAGGGTTTTCTTCAAGTGCAAATGAAATAGGGATGTCAAAGAAAATGTAAACATCTGCAGATATGTACAGATATACTCCTGACAATCCTCAATTCAAAGACTAGTCAGCTTGACCTAATGTAGTTCTCATGTAATCTTGTGAAAAAGATAAAATTCCCACTAATTTATAAAATAATGTAATTTCCTTCTTGCAATGATAGGCAATTCACTTGATACCTCTATATTTCATAAAAGAGATCTAGATGTGTGCTCTTTGTACATGACTATTTCAGTTAAGTTTGTCATTGTGTAGTCCCAGTTTTGTTTTTCTGGTTGTTATATTATGAAGATTTTTGATGATAAGTACTTCCAAAATTAGGTTCTGGTCTCTCATGTCCCCAGGCTCACTTACCTGTGAGCATGTATTAATGATGCTTTTGAAACATCAGCCTCACCTCAAGTTCTGTGTGCAGATTGGGGCACCACGATATTGAAAAGATATTACGCTATTAGAAAGTGTCCAAAGGAGGGCAAGGAGGATAATGAAGGGTCTGGAGGGGAAGCTTTATGAGGAGTGGCTGAGGTCACTTGGTCTGTTCATCCTGGAGAAGAGGAGGGTGAGGGGAGACCTCACTGCAGTTACAGCTTCCTTGTGAGGGGAAGCAGAGGGTCATGCACTGACCTCTTCTCTGTGATGACCAGTGACAGGACCTGAGGGAATGACCTGAAGTTGTGTCAGGGCAGGTTTATGGAAGGTTTACCTTCCCCCAGAGGGTGTTCAGTCACTGGAACAGGCTCCCCAGGGAAGTGGTCACAGCACCAAGCCTGACAGAATTCAAGAAGTGTTTGGACAACACGCTCAGGCACATGGTGGGATTCTTGGGGCTGTCCTGTGCAAGGCTAAGAGTTGGAGTCAGTGATTCTGATGTTTCCCTTCCAACGCAAAACATTTTGTGACTCTGTGAGTCTGTGAAATAATGTTGAGAAATGGATTACCTTTCTGTTTATATTTCCATGTATTAGAATCTCCTATACAAATTAGCAAACAATGATGTTTCTGAAGATTCTGTAAGTGAACTTGTAATTCAGTGAAGGAAATTATTATCAAGAATAAAATCATTATATTTATCAGCTGCATGATCAGAGGACAGTTAGTGTTTCTTACTGTATTTAATGATGCAGGCAATAAAAAGATCTTCACCTTGAGGATTGAAAGGAGAAATTATGAGACACTTCCATGCTGAATTCTTGAACACAGTAATCCTATCATTTGAACAGAACGTTAGGTTTCTAATCAAACAAGATTAGATGGAGTTCAGTGTTGAAGTTCCTCATTATGATTGGGTGTCTTGGGGTGACTTTATGGTTATCCCATATTCGTCTCCTCTATGCCATGAGAAAAAAAAATGAATCTTGTGCTTTTAAAACTGATCGGAGAGAAAAAAAACTAGCTAGAGAAATCTTTTCAAAACAATTCTACTGTCTCAAGGTCAGTTTTTCTCGGCTGCTGTGCAGTTTTGGTTTGTTTTTTTTTTCTCTTTCGGTGGCCTGGCTGAAAGGAGGGGGGGCCTTCTAGGTTTCTAGCCTTTCCAGTGAGAAAGGCTAGTTTTTTTTCCAAAAGGAAGAGACTTGGACCTCTGCATTTTCCTGGAGTTTTGATTTCTTCTTCTTCTCTCCTGGACTTGTTGGGACATCGGAGTGTCGAGACCTCACTGGGAGGCCTTTTCCACTGGTCTGGCCTGGGGGGGGCCCCCACGATCGGCCTGGGACTCTGGGTCTTCCAATCTTCCAGTGAGAGACCTCATTATTTATTGTTCTATATATATTATTTAGTGTTTATTATTATTATTATTTTCCTTTTGTGTTTGTTAAATAAATAGGTTTTTTTTCTTTTTCCCTTTCACTTTCCTTTGAGAAAATATTTCTTTCCTCGAACCTGGTGGGAGAGGGTGATTGCGGCCTGTTTTTTATCAGAGAATATTTATCCCTCTGAATATATTTGTTCCAAACCAGGACAAATATTAATGGTGCCCAACGTGGGGCTCGAAGGAAAGTGAAAAGACCTGTATTAATTACGTTTTTGGTTTGGTGTTAATTACTCTGTATTGGGGGAAAATAATCACTATGTCGGAGTCCACAATATTTTTCTGGTTACCAGATTTTTTTAAGGTGTTAATGTCGTTCTGGGCTTTGGGGCTATTTGCCTATCCTCAAATTGCTCCAGTTTTGTCCCTGATATGGTCTGTAATCTGTTTTAAGTGAAAATTGCTGAAGAGATTTAAAGAGAAGGTGCCATACCTATATAATCACACAGAACATAATTCTGTATATTCTCAAATAAATGGCAAAATAATGGCTAATGCACATAGAAGCATAATTAAGTCAATGAGTCAATTAGAACTGAGTCAATGAACAGCAAATTTAATCACAGATTTTTTTTATACATAGGTGGCACATGTGTTTACAAAGAAACAAAACTTGCAGGAAATATGATGGACCAGTAAAAAGTTATCTTTGATCTAGGGCCAAAGACGTGAAACAAACTGCAAATGTTTTGACCATATGATTTTCTGATATTATGCATTAAAGAAGTATCCAAGTTCAAAGGAAGAGTCTACTTTATATTCCATGTACATCTTGTAATTTCTAGGCAGAAGAAGAGTACCAGTTACAGCAATACTAAACCAAAGTGTCAGAATAGTAACCTGGTGTCAGTCTTACCTATGAAAGAATACTGTAAATTTTCAGTATCAGTTATTCTTCTGGAAATAATTGGGATTATGAAGTATTGTGATTTTTGGGATGGAATACAGTGTTCTTTGAGGGATTGTTAATTACTAGGATTATAACAATAAACTGTGAGAATAAAATTGCTTTTTACCTTTGTCCACCTGAGAGTTATGTCAAATACCTGATTATTGCACATGTTGAGACGGCTTACAGCTATCATAGTGAACCCTCCTTTCATATGGGAGAAAAAATGAAAATTGCAAATATGTAAGTAACAGTCGCCTCCTGTTTTTAAGTTATTTACTGTTTCTGTTTGCTATTTACCAAATATAGCCCTCTGGAGCAGCAGCTGTTGCACAGAAATCAACACAGGCTTTTTATTTCATAACTACTGAGAAGTTCCAAGTTAACTTGTTTCTTTGAAAACAGCAAAGCAAAATGTTTGAGTGGACCACAAAGGTGCTGCTGAAGAACCTTCTTGGCATGTGGAGTGTTTTGAAACTGTTGTAATTTTTTTCTGTTCATAATTCTTCTGACCCCCATATCTTACATGGTGTTACATTACCTTTTCCTTTTCTCTGCCTTATTTTTTCACTCTTCTGCAGCTACTGCTGTTGAGTTTGCATACATGGTGTGAGATTGGTTATTATGTTCCAGCTGAGCAGGGCTGGGAATTGATATGTGGCTGTCCTGATCAGGAATCAGGATGTGGCTTTATAAAGCCAGTGTGTGTAGTTGTGTTTTCAGAGTGGTTAATCAGAGCTTGTGGGTTGCACTGGAAATGTGATAGATGTATTCTGCTGTGATGAAATAGGGTTACATATGAGAACAGTGTCTATCAACCTTCTAAAGCCTGGACCTTCACCATTTATTTTGAAGAGTCAAGATGAATTTTTCTCACAAATTGTTATTCATTACTGTTCAGTCTACAAATGCATACATATGTACAGCATCCAATATGCATATACACATGCCTTCAGTCTTCTGAGTGCTTCAATTTTGCCAGATCTCTTTACAGCAGCAAAATGTCTTTAAGCCAATTTGTAAGAAAATTACTGACTTGCGCAAGAAGGAATTAATCCTTTATAGGAAACTCGTCAGTTTCTTTGATTGAGATTGAAAATAAATATTTTGGTTGTTCCAAGCAGAAAAAAATTCTTTATTAACATTTTCAGGCTATCACAGAATCACAAAATCATCCAGGTTGGAAGAGACCTTCAATATAATTGAATCCCACTGTCAATCCAGCACGAACATAATCACCCCTAAACCATATCCAGATGTGTCTTGAACACTTCCAGAGATGGTGATTCCATCACCATCTTGGGCAACTTATTCCAATGACCAACTACTCTTTCAGCAAAAAAAAAATTCTAATATCTAATCTGAGCCTCCAAACCTTGACCTTGGAAAATAGTATTCAACTACTCATAGGACATGCTCAATTCCAAAGATCATGAGAAATTGCACTTAGTGCACTTATTTGGGATGATGTGAGACATCCTGAACTACCCATTCAAAAAGCAGGGGCCTCTGCAATATAATCTATGGAAGACCCTGAGCAGAGGATCTAAATTATAGGTGTAATATACATTAATACTGAATTTGAAATAATAGTTTTTTAAAGGTATCACTATGTCTTTAATGCTTGGACTGTGTTGTTGTCTCTGTAAAGCTGTCATTTTTCTCTAGATGTCCCTGAGATGTACCTAGTAATTTTCAGTGCTGAAGCTTTATTCTTCTTAAGCAGTTATTGATGTATATTTGTAGAACTGAACAGGAATCTGTGCATGTATTCATCTCTGAGACTTGTACAAGTACAAAAGAAATTTCTTTCAAAGAATATATCTGAACTGAAGACAAAGGCAGTTTCAAAGTTGTTATATGATGAATTTAAATAATTAACCAAATTATCTTTTAATTTCCCTGTAACAACTTTGAAAGATTCTGCCTTTATCATGCATCCCAGTGGGAGAAGCATTCCACTAGTCCCATGTACTCCATTAGTCTGTCAAAATGGAACTATCCTATTTTATTTCTAATTACTCTTTTCTGTTACATGATAGCAAAGACACTTTACGTGTGGTTTTAAAGTGATTTACTCTTCCTTGTAATTAGATGTTAGGCCAGTCAGGACAGTCCAAGGAGATTAGAGCACACTGCTCTAAGTCCAGTATAACTAGGGAATTTATGTCAGATCACCTGTCACAATCCACTGGTCTCAAGTATCAAATCTGTTTTCTAGAAGAGCATCTGAAGTATCAGAAAGTTCTCAAACTGTCCAACATTCATATTGAGCTATAAAGGTGCAGGAAGGACCAGTTGGCATGGTGTCTCTCAGAGGTTATCTCACATGGGAAGTTAGAAGTTATTTGTTTTTAGCTAAATGCATAGATGAGATGGAATAATTTCTATTAATTATTACAAGAAGTAGTGACAAGTTTTCAAACACTATATTGAGAACCAGCTAGAGCTGGTGAAGCACAGAGAGCCTCATGTTTGTTCTTGGAAATCTTAGACCTAATGATGTGCTACAGTAGGACAAACTTCCATATACTCAGGGATGCTCATGATTGCCAGCCAAATGGTATGAGCAAACATGAGTAGCAATAGCCTCAGAAGGAAGGTAGATGTTGCCATCTTTTTCTGTAATCTTTTACACTAGATAAATAAATTACTCAATATTTGAACACATTTAAGATTTTTGAAAGAAAATGGTTTCTCAAAATGGAAAGGTATACAGACAGAATGAATTGAAAACTGCTCTTCGGAAATGCTGAAATCTGACAAACAGTTATGAGTGAAATTTCCCATGAGACTTAGGTATTAATGTAAAAATACATAGGAAAGATGGACATGAAATTGAAAACAGCAAGTACTTGCAAGAATAATAAGAATTCTGACACTGAGGTAGATGGTTTGAGGTGGCATAAGCCAACATTGCCAAAACAAAGTTGTCCTGCTTTCCTGATTCACTGCTACTCTCAGCCCTGTGTCCATCCTAGCACAGGTGTTCATGCAGTCAAGTGAACCCTCTCAGCCGGCGAACTAACATTGTTTGTTGTCCATGCTAATTTTGCCAAGTGCTGGCTTTATGGCTGGGAAAGCATTTATGCCAAGGCGGAGGAAATGTTACAGAGCTGAGAACAATGAGAAGGTAAGGCTGCTTGTTTGGCAGCACTGCTGACTTATGTGAGTGAAGACAAACAGAAAGTTGTAGCCTGCACTTCCAGACAGCCATCCAACCACAAAAAAAAAAGCAGAAACTAGAAGATTACAGTTGCCCAGATTTAGAAGGGTGGTTTTCTAGAATGAGAAAAAGACACCTATGTCTGATAGGTGTCTAATTGCCCTGTACAGGATAAAAAAAAAGAGGGGGGAAAAAAAAAAGCTTTAAGGACTGGATGACTTACATAAATCAGGATACATTACAGATGGTATCTCCTGTCAATGAGAATTCCAATAGAACATTAACAAAAAAATGAATTACTGGACTTCTACAAAGCAGCAAGAAATTAATTACATTATTTTCATGTGGCAGGAAGCAATGAAAACATCTTTGCTTTTGCCAAGATAGTGAGAGTTATTAAACAAAAATGCTGCTAGATTACTGGACAATCATTATGATAAAACCAGGTAAACTAAGAATTAATCTAGACCAGAGTAAGGTCTTAATTTTGAGCATCACATGACAAAAATTGCTCAGGGAGAGATTTTAAGCTCTGCATGCCAGCAAAAGTGTTTGACAGCATTGATTATATATTAAAAAGAAATACCACAAAAAGACGGCACTTCTCTTTCCTATGTTTCTGTTTATGTGACTTTCCTTCAGTAAAGTCTGAGTAGTAAGGCACAGTGATCTGGGTCTTTCAGACAGAAAATAAATATTAGTGTGTTCTTGATTTGTGCTGAACTTAGTGACAATGGTGGGCTGTGTAAAGCTCTGGTAAGTATGAAAGAAAAAAAGCTTGTCAATGAAGAGAAGCAAATGTCAGACTAATTTGAGATTAATTGATTAATCACTTAGTAACAAAGGCACAGAAAGTGAAATGTATTGTACACATGAAAAATGAGAGACTGTAAAATCTTCATGATACCTATCAATTTATTTAAGTTAATTCACTGTTAATTTGTTGAACATAAATATTTGCCTCAAAATTTGCTAAAACTGTTTCCTTCAAAATTCCTTGGACCACCTTTACAGAGTGAGGCAAAAACAGGTGAGGAAGAGAAACACTGGAGGAAATACTGTTTTAAAGGTGAACAACAGCCTGAATTTGATTCTAAATGAAGCATATAATCTTAATCAGTGTAAACACATGCTATATGGAACTTCTTGTAACATTGTCTAATTGTTTGTGTTTGCAGAGTGCTGAATAAATGTTTTTAAAAGGCTGAAACAGGAAAACTGACAATTGCTAGGTTTTTCAAATAGCTTATTGGATCTGAGGTCATTGGAGCTCCATTATATTCACGTGAGGCACGGTCTACATTTCAGAAAATGATAATACAATTACATAATGAGTTGTTAAATCTGAAAAGCACGCACAGACAGGAACTTGTGAGGCGTATTTTTGAAAAACGACAAATAGTAAAAGCAAGGAACTGCTTGAATAAGATACTGAAGGTAATACAGCTCAAGATCTCCCAAGTTTTTAGAGCAAAATTTGAAATTCTTAAAGGAAAACCACATAATGATCCAATCTGAGGATCTTTAGAGAGAAATTGTAGAAATTTGCTCAATAGAAAATTTTCCAATCAGCTGGAAGCAGAGAGATAGTGGGGTTAGTGAGATGAAATTACTCACTGCAATGGCATTCTGTTCAAAGTAGCATTTACGTTTCACAATTCCCAGAAAATTGTTGTAAGTTCTATGTTATACTCACGAACCACTTCAATTCCACCAGATTCAGAAAGACAAGTCAGAAATTTTCTGTAAGAATAAACAATTCATGTTTATTGGTCTTATTTCTCTTATAGATTCTTATGCCTTCTGACAATAGAACTTGGAAAACTACTGTATCACTGGAATAAAGGATTCTCTGTTGTAAAATAATTTATTAGAATTGTAATTTAGAAATTATGCAAATAATTTATTAGAATTTATGTCTGCAGTCTTCTGAACAGGATTCAGGAAATCAGTTTGAGTTGCAACTTTCTGTGTTAGAAAGGTGCCTTCAGAATTATCAATAGAATACATTTGCAACCATGAGCCATTCCTCACAAACAGGAAGGTCATTTTCATTGTCAGAGTCTTGTTTAGAGGATTTTCTTAACATCAAAATCATCATTTTAGCATCCAATTTTGCCTTTGTTTAGAGAGTCTACACTATCTACTGTACATGACAGTATATCTGTATATATCTACAGATAGGTATCTGAAAAGCAAATACAGATATATCTACAGATGGATCTGATGTTATTGAGATACATGGTAGCCAGCACGATTTAGTGCTTCTTGTTTCTCTCCTTTTTTATAAGATGAAAATACCATTTTCCATTTATTTAAATGGAATCTACACTGTGGTGTAGAAAATTCAGTGGAAGAACATAGAGATTTTATTCTGGGCTGTAAAGTGCTCACTGCAAATACTCTAATCAATTTTTCTCTCAACAGAAGTGTTTGAATGTAGGACTTTGAATGTGCAAACTTTCTCAAGTTTGCATTTCAGAAGTGTCAACTTCATGTTCTTCCTTGTTTTTAACCGTTTATTAGAAAATGCAAATGTTCTTGAAGAATGTCATTCTTTGCCTGATGCCTTCCTCTGGATACCATGACGTTATGACAGCAGGGTGGGGAAGCATTTCTGTGTTTTGAATACATTAAGTGTATCCTGCAGTTTTTCATAGTTAAAATTTTTAGAAAAATAGCACAATGCACAGGAAGCAGCAACAGAAGTAATATGTATTTCTACAGATGGGGTATCAACTGCTGCTTTTTATTTTTCAGAGCCATCGTGTATTATAGTACCAGTGTATATCACATACTTCCCTATCATTTTGGAAAGTAAATGTTTATAAATTTAAACCATTTATTTAAATGGTAAGCAGCCTACCATGTCCACATCAGCCCTCCACAAAGGCAACTTTTTAATATGCTGTACTTAGGAGGGTTCACAGTGAAATTTCTACTTTCAAACACTGCTGCCATCTCCAGACAATGAATGTCATGCTGTTGATCACCACTGACCAGCCCGGATATTTGCAAGTCATTTGTGATAGGAGAGGAAGGCAGTTTCATCACTAGTGTGAATAATGAAAGAGATAAAATGTAATCTTGCTAGATAATCCTGTTAAGAGGGAAATTGAAAGGTCTTTAAACATCCTGCTTGATACTAATAGGCTGTACTGGTTTGACCCTGGCTGGATGCCAGGTACCCACTAAAGTCGCTCTCTCATCCCCCTCTGCAAACGGACAGGGAAGAGAAAATATAACGAAGGGTTTAATGAGTTGAGATAAGGACCATGAGAGATCCCTCACTGATCACCATCACGGGCAAAACAGACTTCAAGAGGGGATATTAATTGAATTTATTACTAACAGGATCAGAGCTTGAGAATGAGAAGCAAAATAAATCTTAAAAATGCTCCCCTCCCAACCTCTCTCCCACGGGAGACAGTCCTTCACGTGCGAGTCCATCCCACAAGCAACAGTTCCTCAGACACTGCTGCCACATGGGTCATTTTTCCATAGGGTGCAGTCCTTCAGGCACAGGCTGCTCCAGCGTGGGTCCCCCACAGGCCACAAGTCCTGCCAGGAAATCCTGCTCCAGCGTGGGCTCCTCTCCCCACGGGTCAGCAGATCCCTGCCAGGACCCTGCTCCACCATGGGCCTCCCACGGGGTCACAGCCTCCTTCCAGCATCCACCTGCTCCAGGCTGGGCTCCTCCATGGGCTGCAGGTGGATCTCTGCTCCCCTGGGCTCCTCCATGGGCTGCAGGTGGATCTCTGCTCCCCTGGGCTCCTCCATGGGCTGCAGGGGGATCTCTGCTCCCCTGTGCTCCCCCATGGGCTGCAGGGGCACAGCTGCTCCACCATGGTCCTCACCACGGGCTGCAGGGGAACCTCAGTTCTGACACCTGGAGCACCTCCTGCCCCTCCTTCTGCACTGACCTTGGTGTCTGCATTGCTGTTCACATGTTCTCACTCTGCTCTTCTCTGGGAGCCATCTTCATCTACTCTTAATCTTTTTTTTCCCTCTCCTCTTAAATATGTTATCACAGACATGTTAGTCTGATTGTCCCAGCCTTGGCCAGTGGTGAGTGCAGACTGCATTTGCTCTGCTGGACATGGGGGAAGCTTCCAGCATCTTCTTAAGGAAACCTCCCCTACAGCTCCCCTCGGTACCAAAAGCTGGCCACAGAAAACCCAATACATAGGCTTTTCTATAAGATTCTGTAGGATTTTATAGGATTATTATTATGTATAATACTCAGATTTTGGAGACAGTTTTCTTTGTACTTTACAAGTTTCTCTGAGTCTTTCTTTGCAGCTTATACATTTCCCCCCCCCCTCTCTGATTATCAGAGCAAAATCTCGTATTTTTTTAGGGGAAAAAAAAAAAGTAGTAGTTTTAAAAAGAATCTCAAAAAACATTGTATTTTGCTATTTCACTTCAAGTAAATAATTTATTTTCTTTTAAAAGTTAACCTAACTAATGATTTTCTTGAGAGTCAAAAAATTACTGAGAGATGTTTCTTTCTACCAGTTGTAATGAGGGCAAAGTACCTTTCTTAGGGAACCAAGTCCTCCAGTGCTTGCTTGAAGCTAGGTTCTCTCTTGCAGGTTAACAGAAGAAAGAATGGCTCAAGGACTCTCCCTGCCCTGGAGCAGCTCATGAAATACCTGGCAGAATTGTAGTCTCTTGTGGATAGGGCTGGAAAGGGCTACTTTGCATTCCTGCTCTTTCCAGTGGAAGGATACAGAAACTATGTTTAAACATATTAACTCTGAGTGTGTTACCTTGGAAGTATCTCAGTACTTGATCTCAATTAGTAAGTATGTAGAAATTGCATTCTTTTAAAACACAATTATTCATTCCTTACTAGAATAAAAAAGATTTCATGATTCGGTTAAGTCTGAATGGGAGAATATGGACTTAGATACTTGATGCAACTATTGTAGGTGTAATTAAAGATATAGTTGAATAAGTAACTTATAAATAATAAATTTTAGTTATTATTTATAATAAAATAATAAATTATTTTAGGAGTATCAGGAAAAATCTGCTAGATGTTTCAATCCGTTAATTTTGTGAGTCCTAATAAAGAAAGTAATTTTCACATTTTAAGACGTCTCTTTTTGCACTTTAGTGCAAAATTGAGAACTAGAGATTCAACAGAACAAAAATACCTGCAAGAATGACAGTGCCAGTCAATTTGGGCATTTGAATTTTGGAGAAGAATAAAAGTATCTATGCAATAATGTCTTGAATATTAACACAGCAGAAGGTCTGATTCAGATGAAACCAGTGTGCATATTTGAGTCTCTGTACTTTAAGTTTTTTGTGATAGACTTTATTTATTTTATTTATTTTACCTTGCTGAATTAAAGCCTGTGCTACAAACAATGCAGCCAGAAAAAAGTCTTTGCAGAGTCAGGTTTGTAGATAAGAGTGTAAGAGTTTCCTGCAGCAAGACTGTAAAGTGAGAGCTCTGGAAGAAAAGAGGAAGGTTGTTTTGAGTTTACAGCAGGTGTAATTGATACCATGTCAATATCTAGCATGGATAGGTATAAGCATTAGAGTAGAAAATATTAAGATAATGAAACTCAGAAAAAAGTTTGTAACAAGACATCACAACATTAAGTGAAACTAATATATATGAGAAAACATTGCATAAATATCAAGTTATTGGAAGAATAATTTAATTATAGACATTGCTGCTTTTGTGTTGCATTCATAACAGAAGTATTTTCTCCTCTGCTTCCTCTAATTTTCTTTTGCTCTGTCCTGCTTTCCATCTTATTTTTCTTCTATTGAACGTAAAAATTATTTTCTAATATGTGATGACTCTTGTATAACATGCTCCACATAGCCTCGTATTAATATATAAATAAATATATATTTACTGAAGCTTTATGCCCACTTTTATTGTAAACAGAAGGACTAAAATTACATGTTTAGAGATGGGTAGGCATATTGGAAATCAATGTGAGATTCAGAAATTATTAAACTCTGAAGATTCTAGATGGAAAGAATGCTGTCAGCCTGCTGGGGGATGCTTGGTTTTCAGGGGGAATATAGCTGTGGGTCCTGAAACCAGAGAGCTGCTACAGCCTTCCACTTTGAAATAGGACAGACAATACAGAATGCTTTTATGAGGTTAAGTGTTGTGTTTCCTGCAGGCTTGAAACAGAGAAGTATACCTGGATGATGAGAACAGTGACAAAAATTGCAGAGCTTCAAAGAGGCAGCACAGTGTGTGTTTCTCTATGATTGCAGCTACCCTACACTTTCACATAGAGATTTGTGTGGAAATGGCAGTCTCTTCTCTCCTAAAAGCTAAAAGTTGACTTTTGCGAACCAGAATAGAAATTACTCTTTTCCTACCACATTGCCTTCTCCACGGAAAGCAAGATTTTTCCAAGCACTTGAGGATATAGGAGAGCCATCCCAGAATTTCAAAGAAAAAAAAGAATGCATTGAGGAGTGAGAAAAACCTGAATAATACTGAAAAAAATGAACGCAAATACATTACATTGACTTGTATAACAAAATAAAGTGATTCTGTTGCTTCTACAATGTATTTCTAATTTCTGAGTTGAAGAGGTTGGTTTTTTGGTGGTTTTTACTTCTACAACTACAGGAACCAAAACAAAGCAGTGTGTGCAACATCAGTGAAAACATTATGGTTAAGCATTTTATTTCATAGTGAAATAAGTCATTCCCTACACTTGACTTAGGATAGCGACCTCCTCAGCAATAATTTGAGAAGCTTCCGTGCCTGCTAGCTTTACAAGCTTCTTTCAGTGCTAAGAGTGGAGATGTTTGCTTCCAAAGGGATCTGACACCTTCAGGGGAAACAGACAGTACATGCAAAAGGTAGGAGTCAGCTCAGGTCTTGATAATTATTTACTTGAAACAACACTCTGAATCGTTCATGCTGAAGATCTCATTCTAAACAAAGACAATGTGGTGAACAGGAACTCCCACGAGGTGAGCACAGGTGACGTAGGCAATTTCTAACAATACACACCTTTGGCATGCTGCAGTGCAAACTAAACACTCTCAAGCTTCACTTACAAAAAGACACCTTATTGTGAAGTCTTCCTAACAATATTTTTGTAATTTCCTTGTCTTTCATGGTAGCTAGAGTGAAGTTATTTTTCCAAAATGCAAAGATTATGGTGTTGTTAAAATCTTCTACAGATTGTGTGGCAATGCATTTACAAAGACATCATGGAAATGCATATTCCTGTCTTCCACATCTATCAGGGAAGATAATTTAGACTTGGCTAGTAGAAATTTTTCATTTTTTCCTTGCTAGCTTTGTAAAAGCCATATCATATTTTTATAAAATCCTCAGAAAGTTTAAATTGGCTTAGTTCCACTAATCAATGACATTATATGAAAGCCTTGACTCCTGTATATAGATATTGTCAAATAGTCTGCGGTGTTTGTTTTTTATGAGTGATATACAATATTTACTCTCTTCCATCCACCCGAGGTGGTCAACACAGAACCTACTACACACCCGCCTAGCCTGTCAAGGCAGAGGCAGTGAGACACGAGGGTTGGGATTCAGAATATGACCAAGTGATTTTTTCAATAATTTGCAAAATGTTCCACAGTGGTTTTGTTTTTTTTTTTTTTAGTTTCGCGGATCCTCTTTCATGGGTCTCAATTTGAGGCAATGAAGCTCTAAGGAAAATTTAAGCATATCAGCCTTTATTTATTTGTTTCAGTAGATTTTCCTGTAGATGTCTTGGGGTTTTTTTCTATTTAATAAGTTACATTAATAGAAATATACTCTATATCAAATGTATATTGATTTACTCAATAAAATCAATTGTTAGCTGCAATCATATTCTGCCTGGTTTTGTTAAATTATTCTGTAACTTGATATAAAACTGCTAATTTTAAATAGATCAAGGAAAATTTATCACTTATGATAGAGTACTAACATACCTGACAGAACATTAAAAGCTGACACTGATGCATTATATCCTATCAAACTCTGCTTGCTTATTACCTCAGAGGTATAAGAAATAGGGAGGTACAACCAATGCATAACTTTAAACTCAGTATTTTTTCCTCTTCTTCCTCCCTTGTCTCTCTGGTTGCTATAGAAATGTTGAAAGGAGTTGCTATAGAAATGAAAACATCTCAGTTAAAAACATCTGGAGTTATAGCACAAGCTGGAAGAGACTTTGAATGAACTTCCTGTTCCTCCACTTTTCCCCCAACTAAACATAATTTTATTAGGATATGTAACTTCATTGGCATTCATGGTCAAGAATGAAAGAATCTGAATCTCATCTAGTTTCAAACCAAAGACAAAATAAAATTAATTGATGTTGAAGATACTATGGAAATTCTAAACCATCTATTAGAACATGACTATCCCAACAATATTTTTCAAGAAAGATTAATAGGAGAAAGTAAGCAGCAAGTAATTCACTGAGATTATAGCTGGATGGAACATTTATTGCTGTAAAATCAATTGCACTGGAGAGAGTTTCAGAAGCAGAGTTTGGGAATGGGTCTGTCTTCATACCCTTGGTGATTTAATTGGATGCCAAACTAAC
>WEIV01017469.1:8155-32942 GCA_013390005.1 Calyptomena viridis
CAACCCACCAACAACACCCCCAACAACCAGCACCAACACCAACCCCAACCCATAACTAGCTACCTGCCAATCCCATCAAACCTCAGGGAACGGATCTGCCGCCAATGACACGGAATAAACAAAAACCACCAACATCCCTCCCAAGTACACCAGAAATAAAGCCAAAGATAAAAAAGATAACCCTAGGTTCACTAACAACCCACACCCCACCGCCGAAGCAAACACCAACCCAACCACCCCATAATAAGGCGAGGGATTAGATGCAACAGCTAAACCCCCAAGAACAAAACACACCCCCAAAAAAAACATAACATACATCATAGTTCTTGCTTGGCTTCTCTCCAAGACCTACAACTTGAAAAATTATTGCTGTCAAAAATTCAACTACAAGAACCAATCAAAACCTAATTTCGGCCATTCCAATCTAACCCAATCAAAATCTAATTTCAACCATTTCAATCTAATCCAGTTAATTTAATCTTGACCTCAACCTAAGTCAACCTTATCTAATTTCAATCTCAATCTAATCCAATTTAACCTAATCTAATCCAATCAAAACCCATCCCTGCATCCACACACTCCAACCCACCTTATCATTTGCTTCTTCATGATGTCCAACCTAAACCTCCCCTGGCACAATTTCAAACTGTGCCCTCTTGTCTCATTGCTAGTTGCCTGGGAAAAGAGACCAGCCTCTATCTGGCTACAACCTTATTTCAGGTGATTGTAAAGAGCAAGAAGGTCACCCTGAGCCTCCTCTTCTCCAGGTTAAACAACCCAAAGCTCCCTTAGCTGCTCCTCATAGGACTTGTGCTTCAGTCCCTTCACCAGCCTAGTTTCTCTTCTTTGGACACGCTCCAGGACCTCAACATCCATCCTGAATTGAAGGGCCCAGAACTGGACACAGTACTCAAATTCATAGTAAATTCAGATTTCCCTTTCCTCCTTCTTCTCACAGTTTTTATTGTTGAAGATGACATGATATGGTGTGGGATATCCCTTTGGTCAGCTGGGATCAGCTGTCCTGTCTGTGTCACCTCCTAACTCCTTGTGCACCTCCATCCAGTAACAGGCAGGGGAGGGTAAGAGGTAGAAAATGGCCTGACACTATGTAAGCACTGCTCAGCAGTAACTAAAATTGTCAACACTGTTTTTAGCACAAATGAAATATCACAAAAGAATGAATATTGCAGAGGTTTTTTGTTGCTTTTTTTGAAGGCCACTTTGCCATGTGCAGATGACCTCTGCTCAGGACATAATGGACATAATTTGCCAGCCTTTGTCTTCTACTCTTCTGGACTTTCAGGGGATGATGGTAGATGAAGAAGGTCTATCCATTTGAAGTCCTCAGGGAATGTTCAAGGATATTCCTTGTTGGAAATTGACCAACAATAACAATGTCATACATTGCATTCTTCAGTTTTTCAGGTTTGCATATTTGACAGAATTTGTGATATATGGACCTAACCTGATGTCTTAAGAAGCTACAAAACATGGTATGTTGATATTTTCTTGTGAGTTTTGGATTTAGGTTTGTTGTTTGGGGTTTTTTTTGGGGGGGGAGAGGGTAGGAAAGACCTCATGTATTGTATTTATCTCAATAAATTATACAGTAAGAAAATGAAAGAAGATTTATTTTACAATTGGTTTTCAGTTTTAGCATTCTACTTTCACAGAAACAAGTTTTTCTTGATTATCAGGAACAACTAAGCAAAGTTTATCCCTAACTAGTCTGTCATTCTGAGCACCTACATCCTCTTTGGCAGGAATATAATACAAATAAAGAGTAGGGAAGCTTAACTTTTTTTGATTTATTACAGTAAACGTGATTCCCAAATGACAGCTGAATAAATTTTACATATGTGCCTTTATCTTCAACTACATCTTAACTATGATTCAGAAAAGTAAAAAGGAAAATATTCCTAAAAGATCATCTTGCTAGATTTACTCTTTAGTTCTCACAAGAAACATATGTTTATTAAGAAGGTGGAGCTTCATAGGCATGGCAAGGCAAATAAGAAAGAGTGCAGACAACTAATTACCACAGGAGCCGTTGGATTCAAGGAGTTGCCTTTAATAGTATGCTACTGGTGCTGAGGCGAGAGGTGCAACTGTCATTCTGTTCTTCACACCACTTTTTGCTGTTTAAGGCGTGCATCTCCTTCCCATAACTCTTTCCTTCACTCTTCTTATTGCAACACTCAGCAGTCTCCAGCCTCTACTTCCTGAGGGTGCTCAGTTGGTCTTCAGGAAATGCATAATCTCCCTCGAAAGCATCCTCAATGACCTCAATGACCCACTCAATTTCCTCTTAAAATAAAATAACAGGCTAACCAAGATCAATCTGTGAAGAGAACATATGCTATCTGTCATGGGTGAATATGTTGCTACTTGGTACAAAGTACGTGCACCCTGCCCTTCTCTTTGACAAAATATTGAAGATGGTAAAAGGGATGAATAGAAGATCATCTGTCATGCATTTAGTTTAACCAACGTAACATTTAAATTAACATTTTGAGAATTAGGACCTCTAATTTCTCTCTGTGACCTCTGAGAAAGCCCACCCTCCGTATAATTTATATCTTGACTTTTATTTCCATTCCATTATAAGAAACCATAGAGAGACTGTGTGGATAGAGCCTAAAAACGTATTATACAGAATGTTTACTTGTCCACAATAGTACAACAAATGTAGGTAAAAAGTACAACAGCTTTAATTAATCTTATTTCTTAAAGAACCCAAACTAACCTTTCTCTTGTCCTCCTGGAAAACCAAGTTAAAAGTGCTAACACAGTTGTTCTTCCTGCTCTTCTATGATCCAGACTATCTGCTCGCAGCAGTAAGACCTGATTCATCTCACCTCTCTTCAGATTTTCAGCTAAAATTCTAAGTGCATGGTGTTGTACAGTGACCCTAAAATGCCTTTGTAGTCAACAAGGAGAGTTATTTCCAAAGAATCACCCAGAATGTTAGTAGACATTTCACTCTGTGGATTATAGAGGGATATACAAACACTTGGCTTCTAGCCTGGTTAATTCAGTTAAGTTAGATGGAATGGATCCTTGATGGGATTTTAAACTTCATGGCAGTGGAGGAATATGGAAGTTTTCTGGCTCAGAAGGTATTAGTGAGAACAGTTAGCAAAGCATGCAATGGACAAGTGAAATTAGAGTATTAGAGATCCTCCTTTGTCTAACTATTCCCTCAGTTCCTTGCAAAACCCACAAAACAAAAAAAATTGCATCTGCATTTGTCTGTTTTTCAGCTGCATTTCTCTGGATACCTAGTGTTTTGATTTTGCTACACTCTGGAAGATCATAAGACCAGGGAACTTTAGCTTGACATTAGCAATAATTCTTGCCACCGAATGTAGACATCACATACAAAAAAAAGGATGATAGAATGTTGTCAAAATGTGATTTTTTCTGCAAGTAGAAAAGTGAAAATGTAACCACATTCAGAAAATACAGAAAAAGTGTAAATACTGGGTGTAGCTAAAGTTATTCCAAAAGATTCTGACTTGGTGAAACAGGAGAGCTGTTTAAAAAGAACATGACTGAACAGTGAGAAAAAATAAATCATGAATAGTTCATAAAAAAGGTGGTGCAGGTTTCACTGTGAGTAATTTCAAATGGTACTAAGAAGTATGTGATGTGTGGTGTAGGAAAAAATTCATTACATTAGGCATAGTCATCTTAACTTGACTATTCAAAAGTTGTTGGATGTGTGCAGCCATTGAGAGTTCAGAATGTTTTACTTCTCTAAAATCCAGATTTTCTGCTTCAGGTCAGAGTAATCTAATCTTAGCAACCTAGTTAACTAGTATAGATGCCTAAGTCAGAGTTAGTAAGATCAGATGTTCTCCATAGCCAGTGACCAGAAGTAGGTGTCTGCACTGAACAGAACAACTCATCCTGAGGCATTTAAGGATCCTTGACAACATCATTAATGACCTGGATGATATAGCATAACATACCCGCAGCAAGACTGCAGATGACATCTTGCAGGGACAAGTCACTGACACACCAGAGGCTTATGCTGCCATCTGGAGACACATCAGCAGGCTGGAGAAATGGGCTGATAGGGGCCTCATATTGTTCATCAGTGAGAAGTGCATAGTGCTGCACCTGGGGAGGAACAATTCTAGGCACCAGTACATGTTGGGGGCCACCTGGCTGGAAAGCAACATTGCAATAAGTGTCCCAGGGATCCTGGTGGACACCAAGTTGAACATGAACCTGCAGTACACCTTTGTGGCAAGGTGAATGGTATCCTGGGCTGCATTAGGAGGAGTGTTGCCAGCAGGTTGAGCGAGGTGATCCTTTCCGTCTACTCAGTACTGGTGAGGTCACCTCTGGAGTGCTGTGCCTAGTTCTGGGCTCCTTAGTACAAAAGACATATGGACATACTGAAGAGAGTCCAGCAAAGGACCACAAAGACGACTAAGAGAATGAACAAACTGAAATGAGGAGAGGCTGAGATAGCTGGGATTGTTCAACCTGGAGAATAAATGGCTCAGGGGGAATTTTGTTAATGTATATAAATGCCTGAAGGGATGGTGTAAAAACAAAATGGAGCCAAATCCTATTTGGTCCTACCCAGTGACAGGTTCAGAGGCAGTGGGCAAAAACAAACACAGGAAGTTTCCTCTGAATTCGAGGAAATACTTTTTCACTGTGAGAGTCTGAGCACTGGCACAGGTTGCCCAAGGAGATTGTGAAATTTTTCTCCTTGGATATATTCAAAAGTCATCTGGATGTGGTCCTGGACAACCATCTCTAAATGGCCTGGCTTGAGGAGAGGGGCTTGTCCGTATTATTTCCAGAGGTCCCTTCCAAATTCAGACATTCTGCGATTCTGTGAAGAAAGTTTACATATTCCACGTTCAACAAAATCTTCTTTCTCTCACTTGATTGTGGATAGAAAAGATGGTGAATAGCCAGGTTGCAGAGGTTCAGTTTCCAGACATATGAAGTTAAATAAGATGACTTCCATGATTTTTTCTCACAGTTACTCAAACACAGATATAATTGCTTTACTAGTCAGCTTTTGGACATATAAGCATAGGCAACCCCTTAAGATGACTTCTGCATTTCTTAAAATTTAATTTTCACCAGTTCGGTAAACTGCGAACATGGTCCAAAACAGAAAGTGAAGATTATAAAACTTTCTATTCCGTAAATAAGTCTTCAGTTATATCTTCTGATGTTATATTTTTTCTTATGAAAATTAATTCAGAGGTGAAGACAAATAAAATTGCATAGTGTAAGCACAGCAACTACAGCATAATTGTTGTCAACAAAAACTATCACGTAATTGTAACATTATTTTCAAAAAATTTGACCTTTGCCTTATTCTTAGTAAAAGTTATTCCTGTAGCTAATTTAGTTTGTAAGTGGAAATGTTGTAAACTTTCTTGAAGTAGCTTTAAAACAGTCAAACAAAAGCACACAGAAGTTAGTCCTGAGGTATAAATATAACAAAATACTTATTTGAAACCACTCACTAAACTGACATGGCCTAAAGCTTTGTAATAATCAAACTAAGGCAAAATTATAGTGTAAGTCTCCTGAATTTTTAAAGTGCTTCCTTATTTTGTTCATACAGATAGGATCCGATAGTATAAAGAACTGCAATTCCTGAGCTGAAAGTTACTATTCTCATTCATCATGCTCCTCAGCCGAAATCCTGTCCCTGTCATTGAGACAAAGAATCATTCAGGCTGGAAGTGATCCTGGGAGGTCTAAAGTCCAACATTCTGTTAAAAGCAGAGTCAACAGTGAGTTCAGATCAAGTTCCTGAGGGATTTGTCCATAGCAAATTCATGCTGATTATTCTGAATTACCACATTTGTCTCCATGCACCCAGAACTGGCTTTCAAGCAGACTTGTTTCATGATCTTCTTAGGGAATAGCTTGAAGTTCTCTGTACTATGCTTCTTTCTAACTTCAAGTACGGCTTTTGTCATCAGGAACCTCCCTGTCCCAATTTCTATGACTCTTCAAAGATGATAAAGCTACCATCCTCTCCATCCTTGGAGGTGTCCTTTTTTGCCCCATGGATTTTGATGCGTCAAGATTTCTAAGAATCAATTCTTTTTCTCTGTTATTTCAACTGTTACTTCCTCTCACCCACAAACTCTGACCTGAGGCACAAAGGCACAAAGCTTGACCCTGGGCACAAACACATACTAAGGCATCAGCAATTAATATTTCCCAACTGCGCATACAATAACTGGCACTGGAAGTGAGGCAACTTCTTGTATCACTCATATATTATCATAAGAACACATCTAACTATATAATGGGGGTGGGGTTCTAAACTAGGTGTTGTCTTAGAAACTTAGAGTGATCTAATTTTATTCAGGCATCTTACAACTCAATTGCATAGAAGTGTAGACATGACAGTTTGAAAAACCACATACGAGATCAGAAAGGTAGCATAAAAAGGAAAGTGCAGCTAGGGGTACAGAGTAAAGCCAGAAATATTCACCTCTCACTCAGACTAAGCTGACACAGAATGACCTACTCAGCTGAATGCCAGCACCCTTGGACAGTTTTACAACTCATGGAGATAGACACCTGCAATAAACAAGCCATAACTCTAACCTAGAACCAACAAATAATCTTCCAGGTGCTCTTGTCGACTACAGATGCAGCATAGTGGTGATTGCCTTTGACACAATCCATCATTTGATGAATGTTGATTTCAACAGCAGTTTAACAACAGTCGTAAGTGACCCACAAACAGATGTCCTAGATGTACAGTATGGAGGATAAATCATACAATGAAGCTAGGATCTATTTTAGCATTGCCAGTCAAATAAATGCATGTCAGACTGCATCCTTGGCTCAATAAGATTAAATATCTAGTCAGACAAGACAGATACCATCTCTTTTGTGTACACAAGGTAACACAGGAAGTTTGGATGAGTAGAATATTTTAAGCTCTATTAAAAAAAAAAAAAAAAGGCACATCACTAATGTTTTCTGATATTTTTTTGCATGTTATCTGTATATAATTAACTTGTGAGAGGATTACTACAGCTAATGATAAGTGATTTTCCAGTACAGATTTAGGAAGTTGGAACCTAAGATACGATCATTCCAAGATATGCACCAAATACATAGTTATAGGACAATATTTGAAGATTCATATCTTTTGGAGAATGTTGGCTTAAATAATTTCCTTAGTTTTATATTTCCACTTTAAAGGAAATTCATTATTCATTTCAGCAAATTTTATTCTAAATCTAATATTGTGGAGACTTAGTTTGCATGAAATTAATATTTATTCTTGGTAGAAGAAATAGCAAATAGTGTTTTAGAAATTCTGAGTTAATAAATGAATATTTCAAGTGTGGTGAGTTTTCTTTATAAATCAATTCCTAGCTTACCAGTTTTGTCTCTGAAACATTTACACTCCACTAGATGTGCTGAAGTAGTTTAATGATTTACTAAATAAATGCATTCATTACTTATTTAATATAATACCAGATGAAAAGAAAGCAGACTGTGTTATGTACGGATTTTCCAATTTGTCAAGAATTATCATGATAATATCAATATAGAAAAGGAAACAATATATGTTTCTAGGTTCTGCAAAGTGAAGAGGTGAAAAAAGCCTGTTGTATTGTTTCTGATGCTGCAGCTGTTGATGATGGAATTTTCTTTCTGTTATAAATTATCTGGACTGAGAATTTCCACTCTAGTGTCACTTATAGAAATGTTAATTACTTTTCAATCCCACTTGTCTTTTTTTATATCAGTGTGCTACCAGTGTTTTGGACTATTCTATGCTCATAAATTAAATCAGCAGGTGATCAATGTTTAATGTTTATGCAGTAAACACCTCAACATACTTCAACACCAAATTACATTTGTATTATCAGATTACTGAAGAAAAGCTCTTGGAACAGCTTCTTATCCACAGCAATACATGTTAGGACATTGATTTCAGTAGTGACCCATTGAAATGAGGACTTAAATGAATTAAAAATTTAACTCAACCTCTGGAAGAGAGGTTAAGGCTGGGGAGCGGTAAGAGTACAGGGGTGCTCTTTTGACATTCTTTTCAGACTTTATTTGCTTTTTAAAGATGGGTTACAGAAGAAGAAAACATTTCAAGGTTTGTATTAACTTAACACACATGTAACCTCTTATATTAAAGAGTTGCAGTATCACTACTAGCAATAAATAAGAATATTTAGGTGACAAGTTGCACAGTACAACTATCCAGTTTCCATTAGGACCAGGCTGTACAGAAGTTTTATACAATTTCCAATACAAAATCTAAACCTAAAGCTTCATCTCTTTTGATTTTCCTCCATCCCTTCAATTTTAATATAAGAATCCAACAGTGATGATATAGCAGAAATTCTCAGTCACATAAGCAAGTCTTTCCTTCTTCTGTTTTCTTCTTGATTCATTAAGGGTGGTATTCCCACACCAGGCATCAAAAATATGATAAGAAATCCTGTTTTAACATAGGAATATTTGTCTCATTGTGTAAGTGCACCACTTGTTTTACAGTTTGACTAAAAAGATGTGTTTAAAACCTAGTATTACCTATTTTTGAAGTACTAAGAAACGGTAGTTAAAATCAGGGTACTATTGAATCTGATTCACTCAAATAAAGGAAAATCAACTTTTCCTGGCTATCCCACAATCTGGTCAAAGAACAAAAACTACAATTAGACATTATGAAAACCAAGAAAAATTGAAAACAAATGGTGAATAGCAAAATATCATATAGCCATATGCACAGTTCAAGTGGTTCAGAATCATATTTATATAATGATTTTTTTAATAAATGAAGCAGACATAGTAAAGTATGTGAGATTTCTTTGCTGTGATGTGTATAAAAGCCATATAATGAGACACATTTGTGCAAACCACATTAACATTTGGATGGTGATAAACTAGAGACATAAATCTGAAAAAACTCAGAGGAATAAATATGAACAACAGAAACAGAAGTTGAAAATAAATACAGTTATTTTTATTCCAGGAAGAATTTTTAGTACTCTGATAGCAATGAAAAATTCTGCACATTCTGCTGGAAATTATTTCATATGAGGGATTTTTATGTTTTTCTTTACATTCTTTCCTCAGTTGTGTTGTGCCTAGACAAGTAAATTACCTAAAGCACTATCATGAATAATTGTGACACAAACATAGACAATACTTGAAAATCTCCCCTTAGATGTATTTCTGGTAGCTATGTAGAGAATATTATGTATTTAGATATGGCTAGTAATGCTTAGAAAGACAATTAATTGCTCATCTTACAGCAACTAGTTCTGTGGGATGCAGAATTTACAAAGATTCCACTCTCTTGTGCTTCTGTATCCCAGGTATAAGAAATGTAATTCTTTTCTCATAAACCAGTAAGAGGCATGACAACTTTATAAGCTTCCCATTTTATTCAGTAATAAAGACACCTCATTGTCAGAACTCCAAATTTGTCCAGACAGAATACATGCTTGAGAAGCTTAGCTACAACAATATTAACAGCATTCTTTCTTCTTTTAACACGGTAGAAACTTAGTGAGCTGCAAGGAGTGTCGTATTTGTGGAGATCAATAAAAACCCTGTAGTATCAACAGAAGGAGTTACATATCAAATCTTTTGTATCTAAGTAAAGTATTGCAGAATAGCACAATGTGGTATCAAACTGCAGGCTGAATATAACAGCAGAGATTATGCGAGTCCAGTCCATATAAATTGTCATGCATTCTAAGATATTCATCATTATTAAAATGAGTTATGTCCATTTGCCATTTGAAACCCATTCAAATTCTTTGAAGATATTCACTATTCTGAAAATGTTAAAAACATTTCAGTGGAAATATAATTGTTGGCCTAATCCAGAGCTCTCCAGGAAGAAGGAAATCAGTAGAAATGTGTGCAGGATGCAAATCTGTGCTTTGGTTTGAGAAGGAGATCTGAGAAAAGACAAATAGGAGAGGAATACAGTAATTTGAGGGTAAATCAGTTCAGTGGAGAACCTAAATTGAATGCTTTCAAAGAAACCTGTCTAGGAGGAGCCAGTAGAATCTCAGGAATTACTCTACCCTCTAGTAACTAAGTCACAAAGAAAGAAATCTTCAAGAAAAAAGTGAGAAACAAAACAGGTACTGAGGATTTACTAAAGCAGGAATTTAGCATGTAGCATGAGAAGTCCAAATAGACATTTCTGTCCTATCAGTAACTTTGATAAATAGACTTTGACCTACTACAGAATGAAAAGTAGTGTTCTGCTTCTTGTCTCTCCATACCAGAGGCTGTATAAATTGTTTTTATACTACAGTGTAAGAATGGGAGAGTTGGAGAGTTGAGAATCAGTCCAAAGGATTAAAGAGAATACAAAAATAATTATTTCAACTTGTAAAATCACATCATGAAAATTATTTCTGAAGAAAATTTTTTTAAAAAAACCTGCAATGTTTGGATTATTTGGGATAATAAGTAGCTGGGACTTTTAAGTTTGCCAAGTTCCTGTGTTGTGAAACAGACAAATACTTTCAAATGTGATGATTTCTTCTTAAGGAAAAAAGGTTATCTGTACTCCAAAAGATCCTATGTATTAAATGTATCTATTTTACACACTGTTACATAAATTGAAGACTGGATCATATTTTGGTTCTGAGGTCAACATTTCAGCTTCAGCTGCTAGAGATCTAAACTTCATATTGAACTTTATAGTACTCTACAGTACACAGGGTAGCACCATCCAAACATCTGTAGAGTCCAGTATATGAGATGGTGCATCGAAGACTGCACCTGTCATAAGCAGGTAACATTGAGCTCATTTTAAATCAGAGACAAAAGAGGATACAGGTGAAGGTGGTTTTCATATCCTATGCAGACAGTTGGGCTGGCACTGCTCGGTTTTCTCCTAATAGTCTATTTAACATTATCCGTAATCTCTTAAACTGAGTAATTTTTCAAACCTTTGGTTCCCAGTTACCAGGATACTGCCCCAGCCACCATGCTAGAATGACAATGTTGTGGGACAATGTTTATCCTTGCAGTTGGACTTTTGTGCAGAAAGAAGTGCAAAATTGATGGAGAGGCATAAAACAGAAGTTATTGACTTTCCAGTTGAAAGAGAAGAAAGCTCCCAAGGAAGGCAGAGCCCAAAAGCTGCTGAAGGGAACTTCATGGTGAGTAGAGATGCTTACTCTGCGGTTCTGATTTATGTTCTTATTCAATCACACTCTCTTAGTCACTGTTTCATTGGTCAACTCTAGGCCATTCTTCATTCAGGATGTGAGAGTGCTTGCCACCACTAGAGGCAAATATGTACAGGGATAGTTGCCACCAAAAAAAACCCCCCAAAACCCAAAGAAAAAGAAGTACTTCATTTATATCTTTCAAGGCAGAGTTTGTCAGAAGATATCTTTTCTCTACAGAGAGACAGAGCTCAGAGATAATCCAAAGCACACTGCTATAATCACCAGACTTCACAGCAGACAGAAAATAAAAAGTTTGTCAGTGGAGCCAGTCAACCAGACCATTTCTATGACTACACAGGGGAAAAAAGAAGACTAGATAGAAGTATCTGTCCCACCATGCAGCACTTATGCTGCGAATGAAAATGGATGCTGTAACAAAATTATATTCTGAGAGGTCACTGGTCTGAGAGCAGAAGGCAGAGCAAACAGAAATGTTTATCAGAGTGTTTCGGATCACCAGTGAGTCAAAACAGGATTGTATCAGTTTTTCTAAAGAAACATTTAGTAAGAAGCTTATAAGGTAATGTCTCTATTTCTGTTTTCAAATAAAAGAATGAAAATCCAATCATCAGCTCAAACCATTCACAGTCTGAACTATGTTTGAAAAGAAAGCCTTCTTCGGCTGAGTTTGTTAAAACCTGATTTCAGGAGGTTGAGAATAACTTCAAATAAGCCTACCCACATTATGAGCAATCACGATACTGTGTAGTAAGTAGTGAACATAAAGAGTATCTAAAGTTTTAAAGCATGTTAAAAAAAATTCTAGGA
The DNA here is from genome assembly GCA_013390005.1 of Calyptomena viridis. NCBI lineage: Eukaryota > Metazoa > Chordata > Aves > Passeriformes > Eurylaimidae > Calyptomena > Calyptomena viridis. The sequence continues at coordinate 20,164 of WEIV01017469.1, forward strand.
GAAAAAGGAGGTATGAGGTAGGATATCTTTCTTACCATTTTGTTTGCCTCTGCAAAATAATATAAAGATACAGGTGAGACAGCCCAGTTATTATGATAACAGCTCTCACAGAAGAATCTTTAGGGATTAGAAATAAATAAAAGTGTAAATACGATACTGTAGTAGGATCTGTTGGGGTCTTCAGTTAAACAGTGGAGAAAAACTTCATGAAAGGAGAAATTATTTATGTAAACTTTATCCATACTCAACACTGAAGTCAAAGGCTGAAGTCAAGACTGTCCTGCTTCCCTCATACCTACATTAAAAGCAAATACATTGCAAGCTATTTATAAAAAAAATAAATATAACATTGATGTGTCTATTTGAATCTGGAAACTGCAAGTAATTGAACTGTGTGAAGATTAATAAAAACACAATATGTATCCAAGGAAATAAGTCAAAGCTCAGTGTCTTGATGAGACTTTTTTTTTTAAACATGGAAACTTCTGAGATGCAATATGTACATGGCACAGTGAGACTGACAGCTCTGATCAAATATAACATTAACACTGTTCAAACATTGTAACTTAGTTATTACTCACCAGGGGAAATAACTTGAAGCTATACTGCATCATAGTACTATAAACAGGAAGAGATTCAAGTTATTTCAATGTAAGAAAAAAATTGAAAGGAATGGAAGATGATGAAGCTCTATGTAGAATAGGTTGTATTCATGCATCCTTAAAAGGTAACTTCTACTTACCCCAAAAAAAAAGAAAAAAAAAGAGAGAGAGAAAAAAGGCATAGAATGGACAATCCTACAGCCCAGAAATGCCAAAGTTAAGTTTTCCTTATGCAATTACAGCTGGTCTCTTGTGCTTATATATTATGACAGTATAATTGCTTGATCACCTGATAATTTTCAAATGATACATTAAAATATCTTGCAATAACATTTACAGCCTTTATGAGACACATTTTGGAAGGCATGGTTTTCCTGAGGACTTTCTCTAATTCACCAGATATCTTGGTAAAAAATGCTATTCATAGACTTCCACATACGAAGAACTTGTACATTTATAAAAAGATTTCTGAAAAATGTGTATTTTAACACAAAAATTATATGTAGCTGTGAACATGAAGACAAATTTGTCACATTGCAAAAGTGTGCAAATAGCTTCAGTGAAGCTCAGTCTTCATTATCAACCTCCCACCCCTTCCCTCTCTAAACGTCCTCTTTTTTGCAGTCCTAGGAAGCTTGACTAAAGATTAAAGAATACCAATCAAATTCATTCAAGAACTTCATTTGCGGATGCATCTGTTGAAGCAGTTTTCAAAATTTCCTCCTATAAAACGCCCTCTTTATAGACAAATGTAAAACAGTCTAGTTGTGGTTTTTTTCCCCTTCACCTATACAGAGGACTAATTTACAGAAGAATGACTTAGCATTCACACAGTGAATCTATCGTGGCCAGCAGCCAAAAAACAATATTAGAAGTTGCTTGACAGGCAGGTAATCTGTGTGTGGGAGGGAAACAGAGTAGTGCAGAGCTTCTTATTTCACCAACTCCTAGGGAGTGCCCCTGACCAGGAATGACATAAATGATATAGAAACAGGAACTCTGCAGTCAGTGAAGCAGTTCAGCTCAGAGGGAAAAAACAAAAGAGCTTGCAGTCTCTTTCTGAGACCGTGCAAGAATCAGCACAATGATTGTTGGCCATATCAATCAGCACATGTGTTGGCCATACAAAACATATGGTCCCCAGCAGAAGCAAGACTGCTCCTGGCAGAGAAGTCTTGACAGAGATGAAGTTTCTGGAAGAGGTCTTAATCATCCCAGTCTCAGGCTGCAGAGAGTGCCTCCTACTTCTCTCTAAGACTCCTTTGGAAGTGATGGTGTCCTCATCTGTGTGAGGTGTGTTCTGCTTCAGTCATTAAGCCACTTGCTGAAGGTGAGAAGACCGCATAGTGTTGGAGGGAGTGCATGGGAGGAAATCTGTAAGTTCTTCATGAAGATTTGTCAGAGGTCAGCCAGAATCAACACTTCAGTGGGTCACAAGTGTTTCCATCTTGTGACTTCCACCAACAGAAAGAATGCTCTTTCTAATACTGCACATATGGAACTGAAAGATGCTTGTCACAGGTGAGTAAGAATACCAGGCCATGACCAAAGCTTTCTGTGAAGAAGCTTCATAATCGCAGGCCCAGATTCTTGTGGAGGAGTGGGTTTTAATCACTCCAAAATCTGCTGGAAGGGTACCACAGTCATTTGTAAGCAGTCCGAGAGTTTTCTGGAATCCACTGAAGACAGTCTTTCAACACAGGGGATACATGAGATTAGCTACAAAAGGTAATCTGCTGAGTCTTCTACTAACAAGTAAGGAAAAACTGATTGGTGACATAAATACCAATGTTAGCTTTGGCTGCAGTGACCATGTCATGATGGGAATTTAAGATCCTGAGAGAATAAATGGAGCCAAATATCAACATAAAAACCTTTGCTCTTGGAGCTGATTTTGGCTTGTTCAGGGCTTTCCTAGGCAAGGATGTAATCAGAGGCTGTTCTGAAGAACAAAACAAGAGCAGGAAAGACATCTTTCTTAAAATGCAAGAATGGCTCCACCCTGGTGTACTAGAACTTAAGCAGATGCAGTAGGTTAGCCTGAGCGAATAGGAAACTAGTGATTTATCTCAAATGCAAAATAATAAGTGTGCAGAAGGTGAAAGTAAGAACAGGAGACTTACAAAGACACTGCTCAAATGTGCAGGGAAGAAGCTGGGAAAGCAAAAGCTCAGCTGAGATTCAAACCGGCAAAGGATGTAAAGGGTCACAAGAGATTTTATAGGTAAAACAAAAGGAAGAGTAAGAAATATGTGGACGTGTTGCTGAATAAGCTGAAGATGTAGCAACAAAAGATATAGAAAATGCTGAACTACTCAGTGCTTTCTTTTTCTCAGTCTTTACTGGCAAGGTCCCTGGTCCATCCCAGGTCCCTGGGCCCAGGGGCAGAGTTTGTGGGAGTCAAGTGCCACCCATGCTACAGGAAGAGTGAGCTGATGATAATTTAAAGAAGCTGCATCCAGTACTGCTGAGAGAGCTGGCCACTGTCACTACAGGGCTGCTTGATACTATCTTTTAATGGTCTTGGTGATCAAGGAAAATTCATGATGACTGGCAAAACACAAATGTCACAATCATCTTCAGGAAGGCTGAGAAAGAAGATTGTAGGAAAAACAGACCAGTCAGCCTCACACCAGTCCCCAGGAAAATTGTAGACCAAGTCCACCTGGAAATAATTTCTAGAACATGAAGAAGATGAACATATTTAGGAAAAGACAGAGTGGTTTTTCAAAGCAAGACAGGTCTGAATAATCTGGTTGCCTTCTGTGAATAAGGAGAAAACAGTGAATGCTCTTTATCTTGGTTTTAGTAAAGCTTTTGACAGTCTCCTGTAGTACCTTTGTATAGAGGAAATAGAGGTGTTAGATGAGTGTACTACAAAGTGCATGCAGAGCTGTCTGTGGTCAGCACCTCAAAGTCCACCTGGCAGCTCATTAATAGGGGCAATAATCAAGGGTGGGTGGATACCTGGGCTGCTTATAAGGAAGCAGTGAAAGCCCATAGTTCCGCAAATTATGAGTAGCCAGGAGCAGAGTACAACACCACAGGCAGCAGGGCAGGAGCCCGGGCAGTAAGAATGCAGTCTACCAGTACCTAAACAAGGTCTGGATGTGGTATCCAGAGTCAGATATTGTGCAGTGATTACAAGGCAAGTCTGTAGTGGTGAAAAACAGCTAAGGTCAAACTAGGAATACAGTGCGCAGGTCAGGGTCCAAGTCTGGATCAGCAGAGCCCATGATCAGGCAGAGGTATGGCTGCAATGCAATGGCAGCTGTAGCTCAGGTGGGTGCCAGACAGCTGAGCTGCAGCTCAAAGCAACTCTCAAGAGAAAGGAGGTCTTGTTGCTGAGGCCCTGTTGCAGAGCTGTCTGCTGCACTAATCCTAAATTGACCTCGAACCCAGGGACCCAGACTGCCAGGATGGAGCATGGGCCCTCACACTGATAGTACCAACGTCTTTATTAAAGACCAGAATGACAGGATGGAGTTCACTCTCAGTTTTGTGAATGATACCACCAAGAGAAACACTTGGTAAGGTGGAGGGCTGGGCTTCCATTCAGAGGGACTTCAAGAGGCAGGGAAACTTGCTGGCAGGTACCTTCCAGGGAGCAGCAGGGGCTGGCTGCCCAGCAAGAGAAAACTAACTGACAGTGAACAAAAGTTGCAGGAGGGCAAATTCCTTATAAGTACAAGGAGAAAATGTCACCATGAGTATGGTCAAATATTGGAAGAAGATTCCCACAGAGGTTGTAAAATCTTCAACTCTGAAGATACACGAAACTTGACTGACAACTCACAGTGTAGAGGATTGGAGTGGTCAGAGAAGGGAGAATTAGACCAGGTCCCCTTCCAAGGACCCTGAGAGCCTAAATCTGTGTCATGTGTCTCATTGTCAGCTCAGCTTTTACTGATGCCTTAGCACGTACTTTGAAAACCAGACTTAGAAACATGGTCCTTACATATCTTTTATTATAAGGTTATAATCAACCTGTATATACTGTTCTCTATAATGAAGAATACACATCGGTGGCTCAGTGTTCACATGGAAAATGGTGCCATGCCTGCTTCTGCAGGGGTGACCAATGTTTGGTAGTATATAATAATGTCATTAATGATCTGGATGATGGAATACAGTGTGTGCTTATTAAATCTGCAAACAACACTAGGCTGGAAGCAACTGTGTGTACATTGGAGTACAAGATCAGAATTCAAAATGATCCTGAGAAACTGTAAGAATGGTCTGAGAAAAACATGATGCTATTGAACAGACAAAAGTGTGGGGCATTAATTTTAGTAGACATACTAAGTTGCACAAATACAGGATGCAGCTCATGCAGCCCGTTTGTACATTTTCAGAACACAATCCAAGGGCAACAGAGGATCACAAGCTGAGTCAGAGTCAACGATGTCATGTTGCAGCAATAAAAGCAAGCAATACTGGCATTTTTTCCTTTAAAAGGTGTAGCCTGCAAGACACATGAAATAATCTTTCTGCTCTACATAGCACTGTAAAGTCTCAACTGTAGTAGTCAGTCCAGCTTTAAGCACTACCTCTAAAGAGATGATAAACAAATAACTCAAGATCATGACCCTAAACCCTATTGGGATTCTGATGACAAGGTAATTTTGACTTACTTTCTTGGGGCAACTGTAAACATCTAGAAATATAACCTTTTCCCAGCCATGTACCACATCCCTTCTTTTGCATTCATAGATTGAAATCATTAAGACAATATCAATAAAATATCCAGAAAAGTAATCCTAAAGTAAGGAAAAATTAATAATTCTTGAAAATTGAGGAAGAAGTGTTTCATAGCTCTTTTTTTTCTAGGTGATAGATAGCTATTTTTGGTTGGTTTGTTTATTTATTTGTTTTTGGCAGTGATGTCAGAAAACAAAAGAACTATCTCAAATAACAAATTCTTCTCTTTTTAGTATGAGCAAACAAGCAACTAAGTAAATCCCTTTGGATAGATCCTGCATGCATTTTCATTCACAAGCCTTTTCTGAAGTCAGTGGCTTTACAGGAATATAATGAACATATTTACTGTGTGTTTCTTCGTGTTTGGGGGGTTTTTTTTGAACCATTTCCAATATTACAGATATAATAACTATATAACATAATATAGGAAGACAACCATAGAATTTTTGAATCATAGAGCAGCCTAGACTGGAAGGGACATCCGAAGGTCATCCAATCTTTTGCAGGAAAGACAGCCTATATGAGATTATCTAGCACCCTGCTCAATTGCATCTTGGAAACCTCTAGTGATAGGGATTCCGCACATCCCTGAGGAGGTTGTTCCAACTAATGAGTGTTCACAATGTAAAAAATTTCTTTCCTATGGCAACTTTCCCAGTACAACTTTTACCCACTGCCCCTTGTCTTCTCTATGAGGGAGTCTTATGAAGGGAGTCTCTTTTTCCTTTTTAGAGGCCATTTAAGTACTGAAACACTTAAAATACTGAAATACTGAAAATAAAGTCACCCTTGAGCCTTTTCTTCTTCACAGAGAAAAGATATAACTCTTTTGGCGTTTCCTTGTAAAGCATGTTCTCCAGCCCTTTGATCATCTTCACAACACTTGTTTGGACCCTTTCCAGTACATCCATATCTTTCTTGAATTGTGAGGACTAGAACAGGACACAGTACTCCAGCTGCATCCTGACAAGCTGAGTGGGAAATAAAGTCAAACAATACTCATAGTTACTATAGGTTCCTGCTGATAATACCAATGATATATCAATAAACAGTTGAGTTTATATCTTGCCAAATAATAAAATTAGATAATCAAACATATATGCTTTGTTGAGATAAAAAAGCCTATCAGTTTTAAGCCTTCCAGTCATCTCTGTTTCTCGGTGTATTATAAATATGAAATCCTTAAACGTGTAATTTAACGGTATCTGTTTGGGAAAATGCTTCTAATGAGATACAAGAACTTGTGATCCTTTTTGTGTCCTATTGTTGGTCATACAGCAATATGTGACAAAGTGTGTGACATCTGTCTACACATTTCTTCGGTTCCAAGTAGCAAAGGTATAAACATACAGACTGTATAAAATAAACATTATTTACTGACGAATTAGGTCTGTTTCTTCAACAAGTATATATATTTCATAGCAAGAATTAGTTCATTGCATTATGGCAGGGTTTCTACCAAAAGTTAATTTTCATCACAAGTTCTTGTCTAGAAACACACTAAAAGAAAAATGTCAGAAGTAGCAATAATTTGCTCATACATATCAAACTTAAAACAATGCTTGTTTGTTGTATCATTTTTAAGACACGTGGACTAATTTTGTAAGAGCTACATGTTTTTAACCCGAATTAAAGTTTGGAGTCTGTAAGAAACAATATTTTATGCTAAAAGAAGCTCATGGAAATCTAGTTGTAAAAAGCATCCTGGACTAACAATGTGTGGACTGACTTCTCCGTGATTTGGCAGCACTGTGATGAACACTGAAGGATAATTCTTAAAGTTAGCTGGCAGCTTGATATGTTGTATGAAAACAGAGTGCTTAACAAAGAGTGGGGAATATAGGAAGAGTGACTAACACGATTTTCCTTAAGATCCTTACTGTTACCTAGATAATAGATCTTTATGGGCCCTCATGTTACCACATTCCCATTATGCAAGAGACAACAATATGGATTGACGCGTCTACAGATCAAGGAGTCAAGATATCAATAACAATGAAACAAAAGATCAGCTAAGGAGAGAACCAACAAAGAGGTCAATATTAATAATTGACCATCATAATAATTGATCTAATAATAACTTCAATACTAAAAATGTTTGTATTAATTTCAGTAATAAAAAGGCTGTCATGGCTAACTTGGCAAAACATAAAAAAGATGAGAATAGATTGTCTAAATGGATTAAGCAGCTCAAACTCACTGTTTTATAGCAAGATTTGTGAAACAATCATGGACTAAGAGCTATGCATTACAGTAAAAAAATTTGCTATATGTTTTCTGTAATAACATGAATCCTGCTATTTACATCTATGCAACTTTTACTATGACTATATCCTAGTAAAAGAAAAATAAAAGACAAATTTAATATATATTTTAATTTAAAAGTTATATTTTATGGGGATCTGATTAATGTTTAACTACTTCTCAGACTATTACCTCTTTTTACTCTAAAAGCTTACATTTAACAAATTGCTCTCAGTAGAATTTACAACTATGAGAACAAACATAATGTCTATTTTATTTTTTCTGGTGTGAGTGTAAAAACCAGAGAGAAATTTAATTTTAATTAATATAAATTGCTTTTATATAGTAACTATTTTTTTTAAGAATGGCAACAGAATTATTTGGACAACCTATTACAATAAAAATCAAAATAACTTAATGAAATCATACCTCCTTCATCTGCTTCACTGTGATTGAAATGTTTATAATCTCACTTGGAAGGTCTGTTACAGTGTTTCTGAAATTGCACAAGGTATAACAAATCTTGCCTCTGGAAATATATACAAGGCATTTTTTATTAATATTGTCCTCTTTCAAGACTAGAGTAAAAAGCTATAGAAAAAGCATGTAAAAATTATTTACAGTTAGAGTAGCAAAAAATTCTAACCAGTTTTTTTATTCCTGGTTTAATGGACCTTACCCTGTGGAGGGGTGTCATTAGAGGCAGGCCTGTGCCAATCACATAAAGTTCAATAAGGCCAAGTGCAAGGTCCTGCACCTGGACCAGGGCAGTCCCAAGCACAAACACAGGCTGGGCAGAGAATGGATTGAAAGCATCCCTGAGGAGAAGAACTTGGAGGTGCTGGTGGATGAGAGGCTGGACATGAGCCAGCAGTGTGTGCTTGCAGCCCAGAAAGCCAATTGTGTCCTAGGCTGCATCAAAAGCAGAGTGGCCAGCAAGTAGACAGAGGTGATTCTCCTCCTCCACTCAGCTCTGGTGAGACCACACTTGCAGTACTGTGCCCACCTCTGGTGCCCCAAACATAAGAAGGATGTGGAGCTGTTGAAGCAAGACCAGAGGAGGGCCATGATGATGATTGGAAGACTGAAGCACCTCTCCTTATGATGAGTGGCTGAGAGAGTCATTGAATGAATCTCTCTGTATTGGGGTCATTCAGCCTGCAGAAGAGAAAGCTCCAGGGAGACCTTATAGCACCTAAAGGACCTATAGAACCTAAAGGAGGACTACAAAAAAGCCAGAGAGGGACTTTTTATAAGGGCATGTATGATAACACCAGGGGAAAAGCTTCAAACTGAAAGAGAGTAGGTTTAGATTAGATATTAGGAGGAAAATCTTTACTGCGAGGGTGGTGAGACACTGAAATGGGTTTCCCAGAGAAGTTGTGGATGCTCCATCCCTGAAGGTGTTCAAGGTCAAGTGGATTTGGGCTTTGAGTTACCTGATCTAGTGGAAGATGTCCCTGCCCATAGCAGGGGAGTTGGAACTAGGTGATCTTTAAGGTCCCTTCCAACCCAAACCATTCAATTATTCTATTTGGTGCAACACATATCATAGCAGGGTAAATTTAGATGCTGTGGTGGTCTTTCAGTTTGTATTTCCCAGTGATTTTTTTTTTGAACTTACAAGAAATCTTAGTTTTCAAGAGAAAGGGGCTAATAGCACTTCCTGAGTCTGGCACAGGAACAATCACATTATCCCTGCTCATGAGAATAATCTAATTAAGCACAACAGGAGTCCTCATAGGGACATGGTAAAGCAAGCAGTATTTTGATGCCACAGTGGCAGAAAAGCGAAAATTCTCTGCTTCTTTCAAACATGATCTACAGCATTTCACTGTTAAAAAAAAATATTTTTTTCTAGGATTCAGTGTAAACAGATGCCTGTACAGAGCAGTCCCTATTCACTGAAAAAATTCCATGTTTTGTAGCCAAGAGTCTGTCTTCTAAAGCATGATTTGCCAGGCTTTGTCAGTTGAATGATTACATAATCTTTTTACCCCAAAATAATGAAGCTGTATTGCTAGAATTTATTTTAGAACTGAAATAAAAATTGAGCTAAAAGTTTAAACAATTATTTTTTAGTTGTATTTTCTCCCCCACCTTAGGAACATGAATACAGGTAGTTTTCTTGGGTGGTTTTTTTTTTTTTTTTAATATTATATTTGAGACCACCTGGCATTTATGGAAAATGCATTCTGAGAAAATTCGAAGAATATCTCAGGAAAAAACCCTCTCCTGTCAACTATTACAGTTGAGGGAAAAGTATTCTGTGGAAGGAAAGGGATTGCTTGCTTTCTTTCCAGTAGGGAGCAAGTGTTGTAAAAGATACAGAAAGAGACATCAGATCAGTCCCATTTTTGTGAAGGACAAAGGAATGCATAGCATCCTTCTACACACGATGCCTCCTGCCACACCTAGTCTGGGCCTGTGTCAATGTGTCAATGACTGATCTTGCATACTGACCTGAAAATGGCTATAATTATGCAAATTCTGTGATTTGCTGATGCAGAACACCTTGCTGGACTGATATCCAACTAACCATCTCATGAATGAAATTGTCACTGAGAAATTCAGTCTTTGTAATGAATATGTCTATATCAAGGAGATGAGACAAACATTATTTTAAAAGGAAAGAAATTAATCATGTTCTGTAGCATTTCCTGTGTACATACTCTTACTTTAATTTTCAGTCTGATGAGGTGTTAGAATGGAAGCAAATGAACACCAGAGCTGCAATTACTACAGGGCTGGGATTAATGTTTCAAATTTGTTGTTTTTTCAGCACGCCAGTGCTACGATAATGTTCACATGAGCTGATGAATGGCTCACCTCAATAAAAGTTTGCTTATCAAAAACAAACACTGCTGATTAAAGAAGACAGCTACTTCTGAACAATGTTCCAGCTTATAAAGAGAACATGATTCTGTAAAAATTTATTTGTAAAAACAAATACGAGTTGAAGAATGAAAAGAAGTCTCTCCTATTACTCCTATTAAACATAATGTTGGGAATTCACCTTCTTTTAGTGCTTCCCCTCCCCTCACATCCTGCATATAGTATATTTTGTGATTTCAGCAGAGGAAATCTCAACCACTTCAAACTGGAAATTATATAATAAAGGATTTCACTACTACAACTTCTAAAGAAACTCACAATTGCAACTTTATCAGAAATTTAACGTGGAGGAATGCATTGAGAGTTGTATATGGAACAGCTGTAGTCAAGAATTACTGCAACATTTGGGTACACGGGTAAATGATGGAGTCTTCCATGAATAGTAGTATGAAGTATGGAACTGATAATAAAACATACCAAACCATATTTTGTTATCCTGCTTTTCTAGAGAAAGGAAGTTTATGGGTTATGTGTTCTGTTCCATCACAAATTTTAAGCAAATTTTAAAAAAATAGACCTCAAAGTTTCAAAGTTATTTTGGGATTTGTAAAAGTCAGTAAGTCAATAAAGATCCAAATTAATATACCTACCAGTAGAAAAGCAATTATAACTTAGCTTCCTACCCATTTAACAGGCAGTAGCCATGAGATTAATCAGAACACAAAATCTAGCCAACCTATCAGACAACATCAAGCTTTCAACCAACCCTACTATTTGTAGCAACGTGTCTCACCATATCGGTATGGATGTGAGAATAATAAAGAGAACTGTTGGGTGTTTAGCTCCCAAAGGTGTTACAATTTTTAGTGACTGTTGCAGAGTTACAGTTAGGTTACAGTTTTGCAAAAGAGGTAATGTATTTTAATAGCACTTAAATAACCGTGTGTTCAGTTTTGCTTGTTCTGCTATGGAACTGGTGGGAATGGAACTTTTGGCACCTCCATCAGTCTACAAAATTAAATTATACCTTTATTCTGAATCATACATGACTTTTTGTGACTGGTAGCAAATTGTAAAGGAATTTACTTTCAAGAAAACTTTGTGCTTTCTTATCTCTTATAACTGACATTTTGGGTTTTCTTCCCATCTTTTGCAGCTTTCTGAAATAATGTTGGTCCATGATTCACAGCTAACCACTGTTTTAGTCATGTCTATGCATCTGGGCTATGCATAGTCACAAACATCTATGGACCATGCCAACAAGCAAATGTAACATATTGTATCAACAAGTACATAGAGCAAGTGAATCTTAGCACAGAGCTGAGGTCTTCTCTTTCTTCTCTTGGTGGAGCTTAGAGCAGCTTCTGTAATCCTGGAGAATATACTGATCCAGTTCTGCTGATTCATTGTCTCTACACAGTTTATTATCTAAAGCAGGATATAAGGATATAAGGAGTGCCAGCAATCCAGCCAATCCAAACCAAATTCCCAAATTTGGGGTTACAGAAGAGTCAGGAACTGTATTCCAAGCCCAGGGGACAAGATTTGTTGTAAAATTCAGCTTTGTGATGACAGTCATTATGAAGCCAAGAACATATTTTTGAAAGGTATGGATTATCTCCAGCATATGTAAAGCAAATATATACAGCTTTATTCAAATGACTATTTGAATAATTTGAGCCTCCTCAAAATGTCGTAGGTACTTCTGTTTCTCTGGTACTACAGAGGCTCATTGCCGTGAGCATCACTGCCATGAAGGAGCTTGCTAAAACTGCTGTTGACTGGACATCTCTGCATGTAACACCTAAGCAAGAGGACTGCAAGTGTTAAGAACTCCGGAAACAGATCCCTTTCCTTGAACAAGCAGCACGTGAGCTCTCAAGCTGGCTCACCCCAGGGTTTCTCCTGTTCCTCCCCAAGCCCAGAGGGAATTCAGCTCAGGAGCAAGGCACAGCTCCTGACACCCTTACTCCAACCTGACCACTCGCTAAGCCTGGAGTTGCTGACCCAACACATCCCTACCAAACACTTTCACAGATTCACAGGATGGGTCAGGTCGGAAGGGATGGCCCAAGTCGGCCATCTGGTCCAACCTCCCTTCTCAAGCAGGGTCATCCTAGAGCACACTGGGATTAGGGTTGCATCCAGACGATTCTTGAATATCTCCGGAGAGGAAGATTCCACAACTTCTATCGGCAATCTGGTCCAGTCGCCGTCACTTTCCTCACACAACAGCCTGGGAGCAGTGCGGAAAAGGCGCGGCAGAGACCACGGAGGCTGGAAAGCGCGGGAGCCGCCCCAGGAGCCCCGCAGGGCCCCTCACCAGCAGGGTCCCGGGGGCGGCGAGGACGGAGCACCTGCCCGCCACCGGCAGCCGCCGCGCAGGGGCACAGCCCA
>WEIV01017469.1:33435-54276 GCA_013390005.1 Calyptomena viridis
GGTGACGCCCCGGCGGGCACCGGCCCGCGCAGCCCATCTCCTGCCGGGGCTGCCCCCGCGCCCCTCCGCCCCTGTGCCACCCGAGAGGGACCTGCATCCTCCCAGCCCCTGTGTCCCTCCTACACGTACGGCCCTTCTCCAGCCATCCTTCCTTCCCAAACTCCTCTCGTGCCTCTCTGTCTCCTCGTTAATCCCGCGACCTGCTCGTCTCCTCGTCGTGCGTGCGACAGAAGCCCCCTCAGCGCTCCCTAAACTCCACGCAGGACCCTATCTAGTACAGACAGGCCACTCGTCCCCTTCCCAGTGCCTCGTCCCAGCCGCGTCTTGCAGAAGTGTAGCATGTGCAGTTCACGATGTAAAGAATAAGGAGATTAAGTAATTCGCATTTTCGTGTTATGGACGCTGCCCTTTAACCTAGTGGCTTCCTCGCGGAGAGAAGGGTGGCGTGAATGTAGTATCTGTTTTTAATTGGAAAACATTAAGAAAAACCAGCCTGAGCTGGTGTCTTTTCTTGGTGACTGAAAAATGTGAAAGGTTTAACCCGGTTAGATCAGAGCTAGTTAAGCATTTTATGTAGAGGAAGGGGGAGGAGGGAGATTTTTGCGAGGGTTTAATACTCTTTAATATCTGTAATAAAGAGTTAGTTGTATTGCAGTATTGTATTGGGTCACTCATGTTTTAATAATCTGCCATGCTTTCCAAAACACATTTTTATCTGCAAATTAAGTGCTGTTGCTACTTTTTTACTAGGTCTGTGCATTGCAAAATACTATTGTACAGTGGTAAATAGTTGAAACAAGGAGAAGATGCTAAAATGTAGCTCCTTAGTCATCTGCTCACTTCATGGAGTGAAAGAGTTACTGCAGGACTGTATGACTTAATGTTTTTGCGCTACCTACACCAAAGCCTGAGGAACCTACAGAAGCCAAGCGAGTGGATCTAAAAATGAATCACTTTCAATTATGTGCAATTGGTGCTGTTCCTGAATGCAAGATTTGCTGCAGCAAAGCTTTTGAAGCAGTTCAGTCAATGAAATATCCTCAAATTTTGCATATAAAATAGGGTAGAAAAATGACTGCTCAAAACTGAATGGCAATTAATTGAAACTGCCTTTGTTTCAAATGAGTTTAATGCTTCTAACCTCCAATCATTTTATACAAAGTCATATAAAGAATATATTTTGTTTTAAACACTTTGAAAGGATGTATTCTTCAGTTTGACAGTTATTTGCATTTGACCTAGCACAGACTGAATGGAAAAGCTGCAGCATGGAGGGAAAGACGTGATTTGGTCACATCATTTTAATATTTATGGCTTATCTGAACATACAGGGTTAAAACCCTGTTAGTTTTGCGAATATGTCAAACGGTAATCTGGTATGTTTCCTACTCCTCCCTACAAGCTGTTTGACAGCTTGAAATGTGACTTGTAAATTTTATTTTTTTTTTTTTTGTACAAGTGTGGTACAAGTCACCATAACTTCACTGGATTATTACCCATTTCCATAAAAGTAGCACTCCAAAATAAAGAAATGACATGCAGTTATTTTCTTACTTGGCTTTGTATAGATCGTGACAGATACAAAGATATTTAATACTTTTCTGGTTTTCTTCTTTCATTCTTACTGATATTTAAGCTTATTTTAATTTTGGCTGATAGTGCATCAGCAACTGGACTAACATTGGCTTGTCTTTGGTGGAGAGGTTAGAATATGTTTTGATATTTGTGTGGAGGACATCCACTGCTTGCATATAAGATCCACCTACTAATTAGTTCCTGTTGCTGAAAACGGTATTTATATTTTAAAATAAATGCCAAGGCTTAACAGTTCTCTCGGCATTGGAAAATGTGTATGGATGTGAAACTGCTTGTGTGTCTGCTGCAGCAGCGATGCATTCTGGATCAGTCATTACTTAACAGATGGACTCTAATATACAATAGTCAGTATTCCCAAAGCAGAGAGAGGTTATGTAGTGTCTGCTAATTTTTTTCTCAGGGCAGTGAATGTTTCAAACTTACGTTTGTATATTTGAAACTTAATTTACTCTTATGAGAAACAGTGAACATGGCAGATACAAAAGTAGAGCTGATGGCATATCCCTAAATTACTAAACATCATCTGATTCTGTATTAAGGATTTTAATAGCAACTTTATTTAAAGTGTGGTTTTCTAGTTTAGAAACATTCCTTGGGGTGTGGGTGAGGGTGGAGAGAATGGTTTGGTATTTTTGTTATTTTATTTTTCTTCAATGTTTGCTTCTGAATGACTTTTGATGCAAGTGTGATAAGGAGTGAACAGTGCTAAAGAGCTGATCTCTGTGTGGTATGTCAGTTGATACATTAGGTCTCTGAGAGTAGTATAACCTATACTATGCCATATTGGGTAACTATAAGCCATTTGGTGATGGCTTTTTGGTATAAAAGTTCTGCATAGCTGAGACTTTTTATTATTGGGGAGAATCAGAAGTTTGAGATACTTCAAAAATTTTCTTGTCTGAGATTACTGCCGTCTTCTGTGTAAAGCTTAAATAAGTTTATTCCTTCTTCCTGCACAGAAGCACCAGTAAATGTCAAGACAAAATGTTGTTTTGGTGTGCCCTTGTCATGGAGATGGTTACTTCTCTTTCGTGTCAAGTTGTCCTTTTAAGGTTTTTAACTGTCAGTGTTTGTTTTGGTTGCCACATGCTGTGGTCTCTATTACTGCATTTTGGACTTTGCGTGGTATCTTCTGATGTTGATGGACACAGTGATTTATTGTATCTCTGAGGTGGTGAAGTGCTTTTTATGCAGTGATGAAAATCTTTTTCTGGTCTAATGTCTTGTTGGATTTTCAGTTTTGCCAAATTTTAACAGTGGACTTTGAGCTCAGATGGTATTTTGTTCTTGAGCATGCCTACATTGTTTATGGGATTAGTTGTTTCTCTTGATGCTTTTCTTAGTGTTTTCTCAGAACTTGCTATGTTCAAAGTTCTCTTAGACTGGTGAAATTCTTTAATGGAGTATCACTTGGTAGAATATCTAATATTGCTTGTGTTATTTTTCATTGTTTAACATTACAGCAAAAGACAGAATGGAGGGAGAGTTCAGCCCTTTATGTGCCAATGCCTGTGAATGACTTAGTTATCCTTAAAAAGGCTTGCTAATGTTAGTACTGTGAAGGTCAGATCTCAAGAATCTATGAGCTGAAGGCATTTTTAGAATGATTTTTTAGAATATTGTATTCTTTTTACATTTCTGGAAGTAGGAGGGAACGCCTCGTTGTATCTCATGTGTTCTTCTCTGATAGTGCTTATTTTGATTTTGGTCCCTGGGTTTAATATGAATTCCCAGGGTCACCATGCTCTCTCTGAGATGTCTGTTCATTGACCCTTCTGTACTGCAAAGCACCAAACCAGAAAGGGCTTTCCTTATAAAACCTTCTAATCCTCTAATTGCTCTAAGTGATTTCTTTTTGAGGATATTTTGGCACCAGTTCTGTGCTTCTGTTGATGAGGAGGCCTCTCTCCTTTGAACAGCTCTATTAGTTTTCTTAGGGTACTGTCAAGGATGTTGTTACTGCTTGGTAGATGTGCTTGTGGCTGCTAGACTGATGTTTAAAATAAAGTCCTGCACCATGTGCTCCAGCAAATTTGATATTGAAGTAGAGTCAGTCTGTCCATCTGTATTATGCTACTTTGTCTACTTTTGTTTATCTTATTTTCTAGTGCACAGTTTCCACTCATGGCTTTAATTAGTTTTCTATAATACACCTTGACTGGTCTTTCTTTACATTATTTTTACTGACTTACTTTCTTAATTCTTTGCTTTTCCAGTTTTTTAATGGTCTTGGGAATTTTTTCTTCAGTGTATATTTTGAACTGACTCTTGCTTGGCCACTGTTCATCAAACACGACTGTGTGAGTTGTGTTGTTTCTTAGCTTTCAGGATCCTTTCTCTGTTCCAGTTTGAATTTCCTAGAAGTTTTGATTTTGAGTTTTGTAGTGCTGATTCTATGGCAGTGTGCAATAAGAGAGGTGAATAGGAAGCTGAATGATACTAAAAAAATTGTGACTGGTGCTGAAACATGCTGCTCATTTTGCCTGTGCATCTTGAATAGATGATGTGATGCAGATTTGAACAGATTTCAATCTGATACAGGTGTAACTGACCAGGATTTTCCCTGTGCAGGCTGGAAAGCTTTTATATATGTTTTGTTAGGCTAGAGAATGCTTATAAGAAGTAGGTCAAACAACCAGGCATAGTTCAAAAAGTCTTTTTCTGTTCTTGTTGACTGCAGCCCACGCTTCTGCCTAGCTCTCCTCATTTTCTTGGCTGTTCTATCCTACTTCAGTGTTAGTCACCCATCACAAGAGGTAAGCCATTTTTTAGTGCTCTGTCACATTGTGTACTCGTAGGAGTGGCATTTGCAGCTTCAGAGCAAATGGGTTGAGTTATGTGAAAGATCCATCTCTCTCTACGGGCTCTGTAGTAGTGGTCATTAGGGAAAATATAAATGGAGGCATATGTAAGAAAGATTTTCTTTTCTTTTGGTACTGCTCTACTTCAGATGGTGGTTGAGGGTCTTCTTAAGCTAAAGTTGGCTTTTGATATTCAAGTTTTGAATCCATTTACAGTTTTGGTTGCTGCAACATCCCATGACACAGTTCAGCTCTTCTGTGGGGAGGAAGAATTGCTTTTGTTCATTGGATGCTGTTGCGCTCTGAAAAAGCATGGGCCTCTTGAGCTGTAGCCTCCATCATATGACTTCTGTTTTTCTAGGGAATTAGCTTTGAAGGCTTGAGAATCTCATTCCATTTTCTTAGTGAAAGCATTCTCATTTTGAGTATCATTTGAGTATAAATCTCTGCTATCCTCTGCTAGTATAAATCAAAGAAGTGAAGTTTCAGGAAGTTAAGGAGTTGGGATTTTCTTTTGGGTTTGGTGTGTTTGTTTTGTGTGTGAGTTTTGTTTTAGGTAATACTTAACTGAAGATGGCAGTCCTGTTGCTCTCCGTCACCCTGGTCCTTTCGTATCCTCTCATCTATCCTACTCTGCTGTGTCTGGAAATTATTGTAGAAGTTGCCAGGGCTATATGAGAAGAGCAGTATCCGATGTGAGACTTAGTTATAACATTCCATGGGCAGCTACTTAAGAGTACTGTAGCTGTTGTCATTATTTCATATTTCCATGGAAAACTTAGTTTTGGTTACAGAAAATCTTTGAATGACTGAATGCTCACTTAATTATTTTAGTATAACTGATTTATCTTGGCTTTTTTTGTGTCATCTTTGATAGGTGTTTATGAAGTTTTTTGAACTCTTGTATCAGTCATAAAGCACTAGTGGTATCTGAGCAGGTGGCTTGGAATTTGCTGCTGTTCTGATATGATAGGTTGATACATTTCTATAGACAATAACTTTTAAAAATCTGTCATGGTGAGCATATAGCTGAGAATTCCATACTGCTTAACTCTGAACAGCTGTTTTCTTCTTATCTTTACATCTTAGTTGTCTTTATTTCTTACTTGTCTTTACAGAATTCAGTCCATGGATTATAAGGGAGGTGAATACCTAGAGGCATTTTTATTATTTTTGTCACACTGAAGTGAAAAAGTTCTGAGACTAGTATTAATAAAACAGCTCCAATCTTTGGCCTTTTCCCCTACTCCCTCCTGAGACCCTACCTGTGTTTTATCTCTTTGCTCAAGCGAAGTGTTAGCACCTTTCTCTATGAAGATGCTATTTTTACAGAATTATGACCCGATTCCCCATTTAAGCCATGTGTTTTACAAGACTAACCGTTTAACTGTCTACTCATTTACACACTAATCTTTCTCTCTCCCTTCCATATTTCCCCCCACAGTCCCCCCCCACCTCTGCCTTCAGGTGGGGACTCAAAGACATGGAAGTCAAGGGTCATGGCTCATTACATTGATGAGGCTGAGGTCTAGGAGGCTGTGGTGCAGTTTTTTTCTTTCATGTTAATGCTTTTCAGTGTCTTCACTCATACTTCTCGAATATATGAATCACTGTCTAGATTACACCCTTAAAAAAAACCCAACCAAAAACCAGCACTTAAAACCTGCATAATCATCTCTGAATTCCTACTGAAGTGTTTGTTCTCCTTTCATGCCATATTGAATTTAGTCAAAGTGGAATGAAATCTGTGATTGTGTTAGTACCAAAACAGTCTTTTCTCTTCTGATAAATACTCTGCACAGTATTAAGAGAATGTTAACTTAATAAGCTCTCTAAGCAATTTAAAATCAACCTCATAGTCTAACCTGTTCATTACTTGGTTTTGCACTTTTTTGGTTGTATATCTTACCCCATCTCAATGTATCCACCATTTCAGATCAACTTGTGTTGCTCTCCCATTACTACAGTGTTTTGTCGTACTTTACACAGAACATTCTCGTTGCACCTGCCTCATTGGTTGATATATTGAATGTGCCTGGTGGCCACATGGTCAGTGTAGGTAGTGTGGGTTTATGTCGGTAAAGTTCCATTTATTTTTTTAGTGCAATTTGATCCTTAATTAGCATCTGTTTTATGGAAATACCTGATTGTGGAGTTTTTGCATAGACAGAACCCTTAAGTTTTCCTCAAGTCTGAATCAAATTTAGAATTTGCTTTTATAATCAGAGGCAGCAGATCTTTTGAAATATCAGTTTTGAATTTGATGATCTACTTCCCACTTCTGTCTTGATTTGTCTTGGATGTACTAGTAATGATACAGTATTCAATACATGCTATTCAGCATAAAGATAACAATTAAAAAATATATTATTTGTGAAAGTTGCATATCGCTGCCTTAATGATAGAAACACCCACTTCTACTGTAGGAATAAGATGGATTTCAGATATTTGAACTGTAATTTCATAACTTCCAATTTAAGAAGATTGTTAATGACATTAATATCTAAGAGAGATTATCTGTTATTTCCAGTAGAGAAGCACTTCAAGTTCTGATCAGCCTACTGACTCTCCACTAAGATTGCATTGTGGGAACTTGTATTGTTCAGTGTTTGTTCTACTTTTGACATAGATTGAAAATAATAATCTTCAGTAAATAAGTCTTTAGTAGTTTTGGTGTTACTGAGGTTTACACCAGCAATGTCAATTCATTTATTTTAATATGACTACCCTGCTTTAATTTAAAATTGGGTTGCATCACTGAAATTGTTCCAATTCACTGAAAGTTTGCATAAATGTGAATACTGCTTATGTTGTTCAACAGCTTGCAAATTCTTGACTTCTGTCTTTGGAAAATGATGTTTGTTTCACTGCTCTTTTGTTTAGAGTTGAAAGCCTTTCTTAACTATGCAGAATAGGTTTTAGGTTTTAGAATTAGCTGGAAGTGAGATAGGGCAAAATATTCACTTAAAAGTAAAGCTGTTATTCATGTCATACTTTTTGGTACTGCATGGCTTTTGTTATACTGGGACAGTGTAGACAGGAGGATGGAAATAATCATTCTCTGAGTAGATCCTTCTAAACTGATTCCTGTAGCAGCAATGTGGCATTGTAATCAGTTTTATGTGATCTCACTTTGTTTTTCTTCATAAGTCTTCATATTCTGTGACAAATACTCTATTATATAAAGTTTTCTTCTATTGAATTTTGATTGCCTCTGTAACAGGTTTTTAATTTTTTTTTTTTGTAAAAAGAAAGTAGTTTGAATATTTAGAAACACAAATATGAATTTGGAAATGTCCTTTGATTCACAAAGGAGCCTGTACAAACTTTTTGCAACAAAGGAGGAGTTAAAGAATCTTACAGAAGGTGTGTTATACTTTTGTGGCTCAGCACCCCCTCTTTTCCTTCTGTTACTCCACTGCAATACCTTACCTGTTTTTGTAAATGGCAAGGTGTTTGTGAGTCATATCTGTGACTGATGGCTTCTTGACTGTTAAAATTCATATACTTAATAGCTGAAACTTAAGGAAACAATTGTTCAAGACTGCATTGGATTGACTAGCGTCTTCCAAGCATGATGCTCAGGAGGTGAGAGCAACTTTGTTCTTCTACTTCTGTTTTCCCTAAAGAGATTTGTGTAGCCTCTCGCTCATGTTTTTAGTCTCTGGGGTTCCAAAAATCTTCTTTGCTTCTTCTTCTCTGTCTTCAGCTATGGCACATATACTTCCAAAGCATCTGCAGAAGTTTTCTGGTTTTTGTTTGTTTTGTTTTATGCAGTTTATTGGGTGATTTGAAAGAGTTTCTCATACGCTCTGTTCCTCACAGAAATATTGCACCTTTCATTGCATCTTTTAATATCTTAGGAGAGCGTTATGTGAATGCAGAAATAGACTTCAAGAAGACACTGTTAGAATTGCATCTACTATCCAAGGGTGAAGCGAATTAAGTCCAGCTGAAAAGAAACTTTGTCATACTGTCCTGGGCTCATATGCGCCACTGAGAAGACTCCAGTTCCCTTGTGTTTACTCCCTGTGCACCACCTGTGTTCCCCCAAACACACATAAATGTTTATAATATCTCTTCAAACCTTCTCTTCTTAAGGTTTAACAATCCCAGCTCTCTTCACCCTTTCTTTTTGTGTCAGATGTTCCAATCCCTTAATCATTCACACATTTAGATCTTTATTCTCCTTGTGCAGATAATAGGGCTCCCTTTCCAAAAAGTGGGAGGTAGAGTCTGGGAAGCCTTTTAATTATAGCAATCCTTGTCCTCATCTCACAGTATGAGCAGCAATATCTACCACAAATAATCCAGTCAATGTTGTTATGTCTAACCCAGCAAAGGACAATTTACACCACATGTAGCCAGGAAGAAAACAGACCTCAGTGAGCCACAGCAAGCGAGCGTTTGCTTTTCATTTGTTGTGCCTGCTTGTTAGTAGATAGTCTTAGGTGAAACACACAAACTCAAGAGTGTCTGTCAGTTCTGCAAATCACAGTTGTCATTGTAGGTAAGCTTTATTTCTTGGATTTCAGAAATATAAAATGTAACTACATTTGATGTTCTGTTGAAAAAGTATAAGGTTAATGGCTTAATACTGACTTAATGAAACGTTATGGCTCTTTACATATACTATAAATAACGCTGCCTTCAACAAAGTAGCATGAATTGAAATAAAAAGAGCTATTAGCATCGTCTTCAGTTATAGTTGATTGATATTAGAAGGAAAAAATACTAAAATTCAGTATAGAGCCAAAGGTGTCGAAGTTCTGCATTGAGTTTGTTGGAAGTAATAGATTCATGACTTTATATATAGTCTAATATTTATAAGTTAAATGTTCATAGCATTTTATGTGCATATAAGTGTATTAAGCAAAGATGATTGTGTAACAAAATTTTTACAGTTCGTGTTTCATGAACAGAAAAGAATTCATTTATTTAAAGTAACTTACGATGTGCAATAATAAACATATTGTATCTGGAACAATGTGTACGCTTAGTTACTGAGAGGTAGTCAGTCTTTCACAGTTGATACGGTACAGTATTTGACATTTCAAACATAGTGCTCACTGAATAGGAGCTGATACAGCCTTCAAAATGGAGGATTATTCAGTGAAGAAGTTGATAGAGGTGTTTCTGAAAACCCAAAAGCAGGTTTTTCCCAGTGCTCACAGTTGTGATGATTTCCCTTAGTATAAGTGTTTTTTTCGTACTTTCAAAGCCGGGTTGGATGGGGCTTTGGGCAGCCTGGTATGGTGAAAGATGATCCCCCATGTCAGGGTGGTTGGAACTAGATGACCTTTAAGATCAACCCAAGCCATTCTATGATTCCGTGATGATTCTATAACAAAGGAAAATTAACTAAATAGTAACCAAAGGTAACTATAGTAAAATAGTCTCTGTTGTTTTTTTTCCTATTAAAATATGATTAAATTCTATTCAAGAACAAAATTAGATCTACTTGCTTTGTTGATGAGTATTTTCTAAACAGTACCACAAATGTACCAAAATTATCCAAATTAAGTTAGTTCTTTAGGTGAAGTTTAACTATTGAGAAATTAGACTGCTTAAAGGAAGCTTTACATTAAAAGCAAAAACCCCCTATCAGCATGAGGTTGTCTTTTAGTGATGCAGTGTCCGCCTGGATTTAGAGAGACCTTGAAATGACTTGTTACATGATGTTTTATTAATTTTCGAGGAGTCTGAGGGAATTATCACCATCTGTTAATACCAGAGTCTAAGCCAACATGTGGGTTTCGAAATGCTTTTTGTTGAATTTTTTTAAGGAAGGAAGACTTCTCTTAAAACTAAATGCAGTTAAGAGGTTTTAGAGTGTAAATAGAAAATACCTTTTACAGTCTAAATTTAAGCTCTTGGATCACTTGTCACAGCTTTGGTTGTGGTTCTGGTCTGTCCTCTGAAGTTAGAATGACTGCAAGTCCTTATAATTGAGCTTTTCTCATGCAGAAGTTATGACGTAACTAGCTTTTCACTTACTTCAATAGTGGAGCTCTGTTTTAGCCAAAATCTACTTCAGCCTGAAAAGAAAGCAGCACATATATAATGTATTTCTTTCTGACCAAGATCAATCCTAAATGTGTCTTGTACCAAAACCTGATGTTATCCAGATGTGCAGAAAAAGCAGTAAGACGCTTGAAGTATTGTTACAATCTGAATCCTTTCTGAAGGTCAGAGGAATCTTAGGAGCACCTTGTTTAAATTATTACTTCAAAATTCCTCTCTCATATGCTCCTTGTGAAGTTACAGTAGATTTTAGGGCTTCCTTGGTAAGGAAGCTGATGAAGCAACCTAAGCACTTTTGAGGATTAGGGTTGGGATTTTTCTTTTAAACAGTACATTTGATCTGTCTGTATGTTTGTTGCATGAGTTTTTGAAAAATCTTGGGGTTAAAAATTCCCTTATGTATACAATTAGTAGAGTATGAATGGTTGAGGAGACCCATACTTCATAGTACAAGTGGGTCATGGCACAGCTGCAGCTGACAGTACAGCCAACATGAATTTTGGTTTAAAATTCCTTTAAGAAATATTGAAGATTTCCTGGGAGATAGGGAGATTTGTGATCTGAAAGCAATCCTGCCTTAAGAAAAACTCCTTGGCATTTCTATTTATTTAGAAAATGGAAATCCAGCTAAATAGTCTATACTTAGTGTAACAAAATGAGATCTTTAAAACACTATAATGAAAGGCTACTGAGGCATTATTAAAAATTAATACAGCCAAGAGAGTTATTGAGAAAAGTAGCATTTAGCAGTAATTGTTAATACATTTTGGTACTGCTATATATAGTAAGTAGCTTCCAGCTTCTTAGTCTCTGTTCTGTTTCCCTTATAATATTTTTCATTATTTTCCAACTTTTTTTTTTCTCATATTTGTAAGTTAAGAGTAAGCATTCTAGGTCAATAGGTTTGTACTGTGATGGAAAACAAAGACTTGCCTGAAGTCTTTTATTGTATGAGCATCAAAATAAGCTGTAGAAGAAAAATATGTTAAGTAAGAAAATTGATCTTTGAGGAGTAGAATGTCATCTAAAAAACTGTATTACGATGCTTTGTGGGGATGTCTGGGATATCCCCACTCATATGTATATGAGTGATTGGAGTGGTGTAATCCTAGTTTCAGAGAGAGTGTAGGGTTTATGTGGCGGGGTTTTGGTAGGGAGGGGGTGGTTTCTGTGAGAACCTGCCAGAAGCTTCTCCCATGTCTCAGAGCCAGTGCTAGCCGGCTCTGAGACACACCCACCAGCAATGATGGTGGCAGAGTCTGCGGGATAAAAGATTTAAGAAAGGGAAAGAATTACGGCAGAGGAGCAACTGCAGCTGGAGGTGAGTGAGAGTATTTGGAGAATAGCACTGCAAACACCAAGGTCAGTGAAGAAAGAGAGCGAGGAGGGGCTTCAGGCATAGGAGCAGAGATTTTCTGCAGCCCATGGTGAAAACCATGGTGAAGCAGCTGTGCCCCTGCAGGCCATGGAAATCCACAGTGAAGCAAGTATCCACCTGCAGCTCCTAGAGGACCAGGGAGCAAGTGGATGTCCGAAGGAGGTGGTGACCCCATGAAGAGCCTGTTCTGGATAAGGTTTTCTGGCAGGACTTGTGACCTTATGGTGGAGCCCATGCTGGAGCAGTCTGTGTAAAGACTGCACGCCATGGAAGGGACCCATATGGAGCAGTTTGTGTAAGAACTGTAGCTCATGGAAAGGGACCCATGTTGAAGAAGGTTGTGAGGGAATGTTACCTGTGGGAGGGACACCACACTGGAGCAGGGGAGGAGAGCAAGGAGGAAGGAGTGACTGAGACAATATGTGATGAATGAACCACAGCCCTCATTCCCTGTCCTTCTGCATCACTTGGGCAAGGGAGGGAGAGAATCTGGGAGAGAAGTTGAGCTTGGAAAGAAGGGAGGGGTGGAGGAATGGTGTTTCAAGGTTTGGTTTTATGTATAATTATTTTACTCTGGTTTGCTTAGTTGTTTCCCAAAGTCGAGCCTATTTTTCCCATGACTGTAATTGCTGAGTGATTTCTCCTTGCCCTTATCTGGGCCTGTCAGCCTTTTGCTGTATTTTTCTCCCTGTCCAGCCAAGGAAGGGAGTTATGGATTGGCTTGGTGGGTACCAGGTATCCAGCCAGAATCAGCCCACCAAAACCTGAGAGGTTGTGCTTAAATGGTGGAGACATTTTGAAATACAATACTTAAGGAGATACAGTAAACCTGTAGCTTAAATGTTTTTGTTTATAGTTTATGCAGAGATTGATTGATTAATATACAGTACTATTTATTTTCAACAAACAGCTGGTTTTGGTCTTTTGAAATGTGGACTTTGTTAATTGCGTTGACATTTGCAGTGGTGAGGTAAAACTAAAAAAAAATGTGATCGATACCTTTGAGTGATGAATAAGACTTAGTTATGCATGGTGGCTGTCCTAGATGTATTGCCATTTCTGATACCCCACTAGATTTTGACTAGTTGTAAGAACTGGCAATTGCATGCAGCTCTTCAGCAACTCCACTGCTGGCTCTGGTAAGTCTTGTTTGACAGAGAGAAATCAGCTTGTTCTCTCATGCAGATTGCTGATGTCTCTCTTCCTACATGTGGAGCTATTTAGAGACTTCTTGGAGGACAGTGATAGCAGTAAACAGGTTTTATTAAACTAATCCCACATTCTACTCCATGTGATGTGGATGAAAGTGCTTATGTTTGATTCTCTACGGCTTTTACTTAGACATCGCGGGATTATTTCCTACTAACTAGTGCCCTTTGTATGACACATCCACTGGAAATGCAAACCTAGCTTTCACACAGAAGACTCAGAACTTGTCTTATAGGATTTGTATCTCATAGCTACATGGTGCTTTTAAAGTCCCTAGCTGAATAGAAAGAAAGCTGTAACTGTTCTTCTTGCAACAAGTTCATAGTGGGTGAGATATTTTACCCTGGCTTGGAATATTATAATTAGGTGTGTGTTAAAGAGGAAATTAAATGTTTTCTTTTTCAAGTCTTATCAGACAGCTAATCTTGTGTAGGAGAAAACTGTAATTTCTTTATTTTGGTGGTAGACTGGTAAGTTACAATTTAAATTTAACAAATGACGAGGAATTTTGTAAGTTTGTCAGTTCTGGATATATTCAAAATACACTCAGCTAGTTTTAGGTTAAGCGTCATTCTGCCATGGCCCAGTTCCTGTGAGATTTCTTTTTTAAAGTGGAAGCCTGGAAGGTTTTTCTTTTTTCATACAAGAAGGGATCAGGGTACTGTTTGAATGCCTTTCTTCGTGTCACTGTCAAATAGTATTTTCTGTTTTGGTTGACTGCCAGAGACGAGTATATGTGTGTATGTTCTACCAGGAAATATTTGATTGTCTTTATGTATATTTGGTACTTATACCATGGATGCTTACATAAGATTTTCTTTTTTTTTTTTTTTTTTAATGTAGGTAAGATTAGCATTGTGTTGTGTGCTTTTAAAATTGCAGAACCATTCCTTTTTCCTTGTACAAGACCAGTTAAAACTTTCACAGATGTCTGGCACATTTAATTACAAATTACCGCAGAACTGCACACACATTGTTCAGTTGGATCATCTTTTCTATTTTGAAAATTCATGACAAAAATGAAAGAAAATGGAATGACTACTGAGCATCAGTAAATTATAAATGTAAATACAAGCATTTAGCAGAACTTCTATGGTATGAATAAAATGTTAATGTTGATTTTGTTACCTAGATTTGAATCACAGTATTCTGAAGTCTTAAGAGATGACCTATGAATGTTGGTTAAAATAAGAAAACAAAAATAGCCTTGGATCGATTACAGAATGTTAAATCATGACTCACAGAACAATTTAGAATGGAAGTCCTCTTATTAATGGTAATGAAAACTGAGAAAGCATGTTTTCAGGTCTAGGCTTCGGGGGAAGGCAGAATCTAAAAACTTGATACCTTCCAAATGCTGTGGGTTTTTTTGTTTGGTGGTTTTTTTTGTTCACATACCTAAAAAAAATTTGATTTTATTTTCAAAAATGTTAAAGGTTGCTTGTTTAAAAAAATGTGGCATTGTTGGACCTCTTTTCCTCAACACGTAGCTCTTCTTTGATTTGTTGGTGACATGTTACAGAGGAAGAAAATTTACTCCTTTGAGATGAAGGGGCTCTACAGGGCCTTTATAGTGAAAAAGTGACTAAAGAAGCTACATATCTGCTCTAAGAAGATAAAACTGGATGAGAAAAGACATACCTGTTTAGTGAGGCACTGTTGTTTCAGACCTTTACTGGCCTGTGATTTCTTTATCATTGTTCCACTAGTTGGACTTGATTTTACTCAGAATGGAAATTCGAACTAATCTCCTTAAAGATTCACTCTTTTAATACTTTACCGTCTTTGCTATTTAAATACGACTGCATTTTTGAAGTCTTCTTTTGATCTGCAATAGTAAAATTTAGTATAATCCATGTAATAAGTATGTCACTGGGTTATGGCTTTACTTTCAAGTTAAGTAAAAATTGAATTGTCATGGAAAACAAGGATTGAAGATGCATTTAAATGACTATTTCTGGAGAATGGGGTAGATATTATTAGCAAAGGAAACAAAAACTAAGTATCTCATGCAAGCTTTCAGTCTGGGTTATTTTGTTTTTATTTCCTGATAAGTTCATCTTCCATAGCTTCACTATTACAGCTTATTGGTAGTTAAAGTGATTTCAATTTCTAAAAAAAATTCTAATTTTAAGTCATTCTTTGAAGTGAGTATCATTATGAATGAAAGTAAGACTGCCATTACATTTTCCTGTACTGACATTTTCATGAGCATCCAAGCTGTATCTATTCTTACAGGATTTCAGGATAATTGTTTGGTTGGATTTTTAATTAATGGATTTCAAATGAAAAATATGCATATATTTCAAACTGTGCATCCTTAAAATAAAAACCATACTTTTTAAATAATTTTGACACTATTAGAAGTATGAAGAATTTCTTCTGCCTGGAGTAGTTTGGCAAAATATTCTTTAATAAAAATCTTTGATGTGCTTACATAAATTTTACTGAACTACTTTTCAAAAAGAACAATGAAAAATCAGTTTCAGGATTGGGGGGTGATTTTGTTCTATGTTTAGTTTTTGTTTTCATTTCTTTAGTATACATATCCTTATGAAAATAATGACAAACTAAAAAAAAAAAACCAAACAAACCAACCAAAGCCAACAAACCTAAACATGTAATGAAACAATCACATGACTGTCATTCTATTTTGAACTTCTTTGTAAACAACTGGTTTTTTAACTATAATTTAAAGCCAGTTATTTGTATAACGTATTACTAAGGGGGTATCAGGAAGTTTCAGCTCTGGCTATGAACTGTGAAAGTTTTCTTTCCCTATTGCTTTGTGATAGAACTATGAGGGAGGGAAGGATTTGGAGTATCAGTGGACAAGAAGTTTGATAAGACCTGGCAATATGTACTTGCAGTCCAGAAGACCAACCATATCCTGGGCTACATCAAAAGGAGCAATGCCAGCAGATCGAGAAGGGTGATTCCCCCCCTGCCTCCACTCTCATGAGACCCCTTCTGCAGTACTGGGGTCTCCAGAAAAAGAAAGGCTTGAACCTGTTGGAGCAAGTACGGAGGAAGGCCGTGAAGATGATCAGGAGGCTGGAGCACCTCTTCTATGGAGGCAGTCTGAGGCAACTGGGGTTGTTCAGCCTGGGGAAGACAAAGCTCCAGGGAGATCTTACTGCAGCATTCCTGAACATAACAAAGGGCTTAAAAAAGAGCTGAAGAGGGACTTTTTACAAGGGCATGTAGCTGTAGGACAAGAGGCAATGGCTTTGTTTAGACATTAGGAAGAAAATCTTTACTGTGATGCTAGTGAAGTATTGAAACAGGTTGCCCAAAGGAGTTGTGGATGCCCCATCACTGCAAGTGTTCCAGGGCAGATTGAGTGGGGTTTTGAACAACCTGGTCTACGGGAAGATGTTCCAGCCTATGGCACCCGAGGGTTGAACTTGATCATCTTTAAAGGTATCTTCCAGTCCAAACCATTCCATGTTTATATGGCAGATGAGAAATGGACATTTCATTTGCTTAACTGATATAAATAGAAGGTGCAGTCTGTCCTTCATGTCCTTGTTGAGTACGTGTTTCTCTGGGATTAGTTTTTCATTGAGGGCTCAAGTGGAGCATGCAGTCAGTCTACTCAAGGTCCTTAGCCTGTGATCTCTCTTGTATTTTTCCTAATTCCTTGGTGACTGAGATTCAAATGTAGTTGAAGCAGGGAGAGTGGAGGAGAGGAGTGAAATGAAGTGACCCTGCATAGGACTGGGAAAGCTTAAGTGTTAATTGTTGTTGCAGTCAGTTAAGCCTATTAGCTAGGACTTGCAAATCTGTTGTTCCTGAAATACTTGCTCAGTCAGGGGATGAAGAGCGTATCTCTTAGCTGAACCTCTTATTCCTTGTGAAATGGAGTTTGTGTGCTAGGTCTAGGTACCTTTCTTTCCTAAACTTGTTTAACAGGTAAGGGTTGCATGGATTCTCCTAAGCAAACCAGATTCAAGCATGAGTTGTGCTGGGTGATGGTTGTTACCAGATTAAGATGTGTCTTAGGCTGTGAACTGCATAAAGGTTGGCTGTGTTGAAGCTGTCCAACATCAGCTCTTCCTTGATCTGCTCTTTGTTCTCTCTTTCTACACACTCCTTCTGTGTATAGGGATAGGAAGTTGCTTAAATTTCTCAGGTAGCTTGTACCTCCATGGGATCTGAACTTGATGGTCAGTGGGTTGTTGGCAATCCATTTGTTTTTTCACATTTTCAGAAAATTGCTTTCTCCATTGGAAGAATACCTAGATTTAATGATAGGTTACTGTTACACTGTCTTTTTCTCTATTAAGAATGGAAGACCAGATCACTCATTCATGATGAGGGTCATGACTGAATTTCTCCTCAGATTAGTTTAATTGATTTCTATTTTTTTTACTGCCTCTCAGATACAGTGTATCCATGTGTATTCTGTATCCAAGGAAATTACCTTTTTGCTATGACAAAGGTGTTTCAAGTACCATGTGTTTTTAGACACAGCCATATTTGTTTAGAAGATATCAAAGTTGTATTCTGTTGTATCAAGATATTATACAAAGCCATGAAAATAGATTCCATTCCACGTTGTAGAACTGGACATCAAAAAGTTTCTTCCTGGAGTGTTTTTTCTATCAAGCTGTGTATAGTCAAAAAATATCCAATAACAATGCTTTTTTTGGCAGAGGAATTCTGCAATAACTTTCTGCATGCTTTATAAAAGATACTTCAAGTATCTTGTGAAATCATAAGATACTGCACAAGGATTGCTATTTTACTTGGAACAAACTCTTATTTGTGCCTTACAGATTTAAAAATAAATAAGAATTACACAAAGTTGTTCTTTTGTATATGTTAGCATATGGCTCTCAAATTGGGAAATTCATAATTTCTTCTATGAAACCTCTAGCATGACAAAATCCAAAGTATTTTACTGAATTAATTTTTTAATTTAATTTAAATTTTTTAAT
Source organism: Calyptomena viridis (assembly GCA_013390005.1). NCBI lineage: Eukaryota > Metazoa > Chordata > Aves > Passeriformes > Eurylaimidae > Calyptomena > Calyptomena viridis. Next base: position 51,387 of record WEIV01017469.1, read on the forward strand.
TTTACTGAATTGACTTAGTCCTTTGAGTAATGCAGATGAGCTGTTGGTAACCCAGTGATGTGATAGTGTTAGTGGAAGAACACTGAAAATGTCAGGATCCTACAAATCTTTGTTGATACTTAGCTATGGGTAGGCCTCGATTGCTTCTTTGGAACACATTTATCTTGTTTTTCAGGTAACCTCTATCAGAAAGAGACAAGATGGCACATTAGCTATCAGTGCTGGTTCTAGGGATTCTAAGAGCACCACAAGTGGTACAGAAGACCAAGCATCCATGTGATTAGCTTTTTAGAGGAAGTTACTTAAGGCTAATTATAGTCTGGCCCTGTTTGTTAATAACTGAAATATACTTTATTGTTGAAGATCTGGAGTTCCTTGAGTTGATTTTTGTGTCTACTCCTGGAGTGCATCTTCCATTTAAGTCATTTGAAATACAGTTTGTACACTGCAGATTCACATTTGAATGCGAAGATAAAGGCAGCTTAATGAAACAAAGTCTGCATGTGGAAGGAAACTACTCCCATCAGCAGGTGATGTCCGGCCACTTCCTGGGAAGCAGCATTTTGGAACACATAGCGGTTGCTCTGGAAGACAAATGCTCCTCCTCTGTCTTGGTTTTATTGCTGAACAGTTGTCATTATGATGTGGAATGTCCCTTTGGACAGTTTGGGTCAGCTGCTCCAGCTGTGCTGTCTCCCAAAATCTTGCCTATCCGCAGCCCGCTGCCTTTTTGGGCTTTGAGGGAGGAAAATATTGGATAGACAGCCTTGATGCTGTTCCAGCACTGCTCAGCAATAACCAAAACTCTGGTCTGTTATCAGCACCTTTGTAGCTACAAATACAAAGCACACCACTGTGAGGACTGCTATGAGAAAATTAACTTCTTCTCAGCCAGATCCAACACGTCATTTTATATCATGAATAGTTAATGTTGAAAGGAACCATTGGAGGTCTTCTCGTCCAGCTGCCCAGCACATGCAGGGTCCCCTAAAGCATGTTACTCAGGATTGTCCAGATGGCTTTTGAATGTCTCTAGGGGAGGAGACTTCAAAACCTCTCTGGGCAGCCTGTTCCAGTCCTCTTCCACCCTCAGAGTAAAGTTCTTCCTCACGTTCAGATGGAACTGTGTGTGTTCCAGTTTCTGCCTGTTGCCTCTCATTACACACATGTAACTTTATGTGCATGGCCTTCTGCAGTCTATCTCAGTANCTATCTCAGTAAGCACTGAGATATCAAGTTCTGTGTTGTGTGTGTGTGCTCATGCTTTGATATGCGCTTAGACCCATGCATTAGAGTCCACTAGAAGAAAAAAAAATGGTAGGAAATTGGTGCTGCCTTGACCAAACGAAATTTGTGTGTGTCTGGGAAAGTACTGTCAGTACAACTGATAATTCCTCGACAGAGTTTTTCACGGTGCCCCTTTTCACTGGAGATTCTGTTTTGTTATTTTGTGACTGTGGGCATCACCTTCCACAAGAAAATAGTCATGTTTTTTTTCATCAAAATATGTTGGCTTGGAACTCAGTGTTTATGTCAAATTGCACCACAGACCCATCTAGCCCACAATACTGTTTTTTCAAGAGTGGGTGCATAGAGGAGTTAAAGAGCAGGGAGAGCTTGTAATTAAGCCTTTTTGTATAGCTGCTCTAGCTACTAGCAACACATGGCTCTGAGACTTTTTAGGTGCTGCCTTTGTACTTGGTTGATATGTTTCTTCTTCCTGTCTTCAATGAAATTCTCTGCTGCTTTAGAACATATATAAAGTGTGTTTTAGCATGTGTTCCCATGGAAAGGAATTAGAAAAGTGCTTGTGTAAAATTTGTTTTTAAAGCTACCTTCTCCCACTTTGATGCGATATGCCTTAGCTCTTATGTTTCAAGAGCTGTGGATTTTTGACTGTACGATCCATTATTTTATGGGTCTCATTTTTTTTTTGAAATGCCGCCTTCAAGCTGAAGAGTCCCAATTTACTTATTTCTTGTAGCAGGATACTCCATGTATAAACAGAAAGAAAATAAAAATGTTGAATTGAAAAATATTTTACAACCAGCATTTCAGTTCTCAACTGGAGTGAAGAGTGTTTTCTAGAATTATAGCTTTCAGTCTTAACTGGTTTTTGGGTTTCTTACTCATGATCTTGCTTACACAGATTGAAGTCATAATCCCTTAGTTTTAAATCCCCTGGGTTTGAAAACATACTGTTTAGTTCTGTGTGTGGTGCTTCACTCCACTGCCTCCTGCTGCCTCCTGCCTCCTGCTGCCTCCTGCCTCCTGTATGTGATAGAGGGAACAAATCCTTATCTAGTTTACTTTCTCCTTTTGTCTTACTGGGCCTGGTATCCCTGCTGACACTGATTATATCTTTTTCTCACAAGTAATTGCAATAATAATGTAGGGATGAGACTATTTTACTAGTACAAAGTTTTATGACTGTTCATTTTTTTCAGTGAAAAGAGAATACTGGGGAAATTTGCAAAGGCCATTACTAAAATTAAATTGGAAGACTCGCACAAGCCTGGTGTGGATTATGTTTGTTGCTTATAGGTAGCTGAGACTGTTGCCACAGTGACATCCCCAGAATCTAGTAATGGTACTTCATTGATTCTTTTGACTGGATTTAGCTACCTGTAACTTTGTTACCATGACATGGTTTATCACAAAATCACGGAATATGATGAGTTGGAAGGGACTCATAAGGATTATCAAGTCCAACCCTTAGCCCTGCACAGGACCATCCCCAAATCACACCATGTGCCTGAGAGTATCATTCAAATGCTTCTTGAACTTTGTCAGGCTTTGGTACTGTGACTGCTTCCCTGGGAAGCTTTTTCCAATATCCAACCGTGGACGATACTGAACTTTGGTAATTTATCAGAAGTTTTCATTTAAC
>WEIV01017469.1:59104-76891 GCA_013390005.1 Calyptomena viridis
AGTGTTTCAAAATAACTTAAACATACTTGTAGCATCAGTTAGATACTCAAATACCTCTGAAACACTGGCTCCAGCTCTCCTAAAGATATTTATTTCTTTTTAATCTGTGTGTCACTTATAACCGGTTTTTTTTGAGCACAGTCTTTGTATTCTTATTTGTAAGTAGTTCAGATAAAATATTGTGCTTTTCATTAAATAGGATAAGCCATTATCTCTTTGTCTCCTTTAGAAACCTAATTCTTCTCTCGTGTTGTAGCACTTCTGTCTCTGCTTACTTTGACATGGGACTTGCCTTTTAATTCCTAAATTCTACTTTCTGATATGGTTTTGCAGAGATAATATCAGACGGTATTTTCTTGTTGGCATCTCTGTAGGGATAACTGTTTCTTCATGATACTGCTTTGGCATAACCAAAATTATCTTTAACAATATAGAGATCTTTACCTGAAGTCACATGGGATGTCTTGTTGTTTATACATAGGTTTGGTCTAAAAAAAAAGCTTACATACACCAGATTTTTCTAGCATAATAATTTACGTGTAGTTATTGAAATCAGTAAGAGAGGAGTTTGCCTTCAAATTTTTTTAACAGGTATGTATGAGTTTCACTTGCAAAATTACTTCACAGAAGTTAGATGTCAAGGGCTTCATCTGCAGCTGACTGCTGAAAGTTGTCTGACCTAAAGCTTCAATCTCTGATTAAAGGAGAATGCCATGAGTAATTTGGTTCTGAGATGGAGTAATTTTCTGGCATAAAAGTGGTGGTATAAGGTATATGCTTGTTGGATATTGCCCATTGAAAATGCCTTGTGGTATCATTAGGCTGATAGTTGCCTTGGATACATTTAAAGATTGTAAGGAATAATGTGCCAAATCCTACTATGATACTTAAAAACCCCTGATGTTCCTATCTCTTCATGAATATATGCTAATAACATTGATATTGAAAGTTTGGGGAAGAAGGATATGTGAAGTATGGATTAATGAATGAGCAACCGATGGGTAAAAAAATATAGGTATTTTGGTAGAAATGGGTAAAAGAGGGGGAAAAAGAAAGCAAAGAGAAATAAGGTGACATTTGAGTGACAGTGCAAAGAAAGGATTTGGAATACAGGAGATGCAAGAGGCATCATTTCATCAAAAGGAAAGATTAATATGCTTGGAAACGTGGAAGAAGTACAAGAAATGATGTAAACCACAAGAATAACAAAGAATAAAAATAAGGATAATCATAAGATTTGAGGAGTGGGAGGAGGAAATAGGAATGCAGATAAATGGGGAAGGAACAGTTAAACACTGCTCTCATTTTGTCTGAAAAACACGCTATCTTTAACAGTTTATTTGGTCTGAGGATTTGGTCTTGACATTCTATTTTCATATCCTCAATTTACAGTTTCATTTTATGCATGTGATTCTGATAAATGACAGAGGAATCTGAGTAGAATGGTTTTAGTTGTCAAAGGTGTTTTCCAGGCAACTCGTATTTCCTTTTCTTAGAATCAGCTGAATCACTGAAACTGGAATCATGCTGTGAGTTCTTCCATAATTGCGTAGTCTTCAATGGGAACCAAGGAAGCTCTTTGCTTTGCTACGCTGCTAATCAGGTTCTAGCCTACGTGTTTTCATCCACTGTGTCAAATGCTCAGCTCAGTTCTGGCATCACCTTTTCCTTTCTTCCTGAAGCCCTGCATGGGCTACCTGTTGCAACCCGTCTGAGAACTTTTGCCTATTTGGCTCCACTGTGCACACATCAAGATCCACTGCCATAATATCATGATAAAAATTGAAGTTGATCCTGATCAAAGAAGTACAGCATTTAAACAGAAGTAGATAGCTTGTTGCCTTTGAAAGCTGATGTGTGTTAATCTTCTACTTGGTATTTACATCTTGTAAAATAGTTTAAAATGTATCTTGTGAAGTGTAATGTATTTGTAAGCAATATAGTTGCAAGATATTAAGCATATCGGAACTAAATACATTATTCTGCAACATACAGATTACAGTTTTATGTGTGAGTAATTGCAAAACTAAATATTTTATTTCAAAAATCTTTTATTCNACACAGTGAAATTGTTTACTTTTAAAATCCTCAATCACTTAGTTAAAAGAGTGATAAAATTGTAAAGGTCACAAACTTATCTTTATTCTAATTCAGTGTTTTTTAACAAGCAAGTCTTGTTCTCCAGGGATTTGATTCCCTTAAAGTAAGTGTGTGGAAACCCTAACAGCGTTTTTACTTCAAATTATAGTGTAAATGGTTATTTTCTGTGGCAGGCATTTTAGGAAGGTACGCTCAACACAAATGCTGAAAGCTATGTCAGCTGCAGTCCCATATAATTTACACAGGCTCAGTTAGTTGCCAATTAAGAAATTGGAGTTGTTGACCTGGTGTTTTATTTTAAATGTCCTACTTGTCCATGTCTTTTGGACCATTTCAGAAATGTTTCTTCAGGCTTTTATAAAGGAATACTACTGTTTTGAATGGAGTCCAAGAACCACTTTAAAGAACAATGAAAATAGTATGTTAGTTCTTCAGGTGTTTTTGTACATTCCCAATGTACAAGATAAAGAAGCTTGTGACACCAACTTCTGAAACTTTTTTGTGAACTGTATCTGCTGATCAAGTCAATGCATCTCTTCACACAGAGTTTAGAACTGAGGAAGACTGTCTTTTTCATTCTTTCTAACTTACAGGGTTGTAGTAAGCTTGCATTACCTTCAGAGTTTGGATTGCTTTCTTTTGCTGTTTCAGTGATACTTTCATGTAGGGGAAGAAAAAGTTTATGTGCCACCTGCTGGGTACATACCTTATCTGTCTGCAAAGACGGAAGCATTGCCTTTGGCTGTTCTTAAGTAGCAGTCAGCCAGGATCAAAATCCAACCACAGTTACAGCGATGGAGCATTCAGAGCTCGTAACACTGGATGATCACGTTGTATTTTTGTTATAGCCTCACCGTTATGTCCTAATTTGTCTGTCATTTTTGCAGCTTTCTTTAACGCTATACCATGGTAGTACAGCACGTGGCCACCTTCTGCCACCACAGCCCGGTGAACTCAAGGGCTTTATTTACGTAGTGATAGCTGAAGAAACTTTTTTCAACTTAAAAAAAAGCTGAAAACAAACAAACTGCTAGATTGTAGTAAATTTACTTTACTTAGTAAATTTAAAAGTCACTAAGATAAGGAAGAACTAGACCTGACCTCCGATGAACAGGTTGTTGGACTGAATGAATCAATAACTTAGATGAAGTGTTGAGCACTTCGAACATTAAAAGATTTATTTTTGCTGGAGCAGGGGAAGTTTTTAATTTTGTTTGTAATACCACTAGAATGCACCCAGGACTGCTTAAATAATTTAGAAAGACCAGGAGAAATATTTGTAATGTCTAGAATCTTACTCTGTGTCACTTATTACACTAAGGATTGCTTAATTTGTGAAGTTATATTGTAAAGATAAAGTAGCCACAAAGAAGTTTTTGCTTCTTCACTGTATATGGATGACTGTAAATTAAATGTGAAATTACGTTTGCTTGGGAGTAAGGTGTTTAAAGAAGGATTGTAATTTACTGATAACATTATTAAAGATTTTCTGTTAGAAATGAGATGAACCTATGATTGGAGGTTGTGAGGGTTATTTACAAATATTCAGCATCCAGGGAAAGAACACTGTTGTCTGTACTGCTGTATTTCTTTTCAGATTTTATTTTACAGTAATTTTTTTCTTATCAATTAGCTAATAAGTTACAAAAGTGACAAAATCTAAATAAATAAGGAATGTTTTATTTTTGGCTACAAGACAGAACAGGTATGGGTGGTGTAAAATTAGAAAGGTAAATGAAAACAATCTTGAGGAACCTTGGCAAAGAAGTTTTGCATCAGCGTAGTAGCTTTCTTCTAATGAACATAAAGGTTGGAATATCCTGGGTGCGTTAATTTTGAAAGATTAAGTATCGTTATTTTATAAACTCTGATTACCGTAATATGATGCTTCAGAAAATCAAAATTATATCTAAACATTCCTCTGAGACAATGTATTTCTTAACATTCCTATTGCAGTAGTATGAAGTTGAAAGAATCAGACATGTCTACATAAAGCTGCAGTTGAAGAGTCTGGTTGAGACTTAGTTTTTACCTAACATGCTTGATATGATTTGCCCACAGTCACACTGGGTGTTGGCACTTAAGAGCTAGGTGTCGTCTTATTTGACTAGCAGTGAAGAACAACTACTTAAAAGAATTTCTGTTAGGAAAGCATATGATTTATAGATTTATGAGTGTTGCAATTTACAGTTCATCAGGTTGTACAAAAGTTTATATTGAAAGTTACATATAATTTACCAGCTGTGTCCAAGGACTCAATACAGTCGCTGTTAAAATGTACTTAAAATGTTTTTTTCCCTGTACATAATCTGAAGGTTGCTGTCCAATGAGATTGATATTCAAAGTCCTGAGAAGTATCAGATTGTGTTTGATCTCTTTTTTTTCACCTTAGTGTTAGAATATGTGAAGTTATTTTTAAATAATAATTAAAAAATACTGCTCCTGGGATGGGAAATTCTAATTCTTTTTCCAAAGAGGTTTAATGCTGGTTGATTAAATAAAGACTTTGAAAAGCTTTATGAACCTAATACAGACCCCAGCTAATGTGATACTAGGACTTGGTAATTCTTCAACAACAGTCTGGTGTTTGTGTTTGCCTGCAGTCTGCTCGATGCAGTATGATGTCACAAAATCAAATTGGAAGTACTCCAAACAGTGTCTGTAATGTCCTCCTCTACGGTAACTGGTGATAGAAAAAATCATCACTGTCTGTTATTTCCACTTGCTGATAAATGAGTGCAACATCTGTTATTTAATGAGTGTCTTAGGGAGCAAAAAGAAAGAGGGAATGTTAAAGACTTTTTTTTTTCCAACCTACATTGACCTGTTTATTAACCTAGTATGCTTCATTTAATTTTTATCAAGGGAACGTGTAGTTTCATTTGAGGAGATTGGTGTCTGTTCTTGTATTTTGCTAAATAAAGTAGGGCATGTCCTGCAACATATTTCTGTATAAAAGATATTTAATTATTGGGAGGCAAGTGTGCAGACATAAAATCGTGGATGCAATTCCATATCTGATTCTGTAGCTGTTGTCTGACTTGAGGGAGCTATTTCTTACATCACCTTCCTCTCTTATAGAAGAGTGCTTGGCACATAATGTGTACATACCTTCTGGCAGTCCCTCAGCAGTGTCACAGGTGTGCATTTTCTCCTAGGGGCGAGTAATTGAATCAAAGCAGAATCCCTTGTTTGAACCATTACCTTAAAAATAAATAAATAAATTCTTTGGCCCTGAACTACTATCTTGAGAGCTTTGTTGCTCCCAGATTGGAGGTTTGCGGTGTTATTCCGCATCCAGTTTCAAAATTATTCCACTAAGGGTGAGTATGTGTTACTGAGGACCCATCGGCTGTTGGACTGCGTGAGGCTGCTGGGATGTGCAGATCAGCCGTGCCTTGCTGAATGAGTTAGCAGTGTGTTCAGCTGCAGGAGACCATTCTTTCTTCAGTATTTGGCTGTTGTGCTGCTTGCTTGATTCCAGTGTGTTGACCCTGGCAGGAACTGTACATGTCATGTTATTAGCAGCAACTAATAAGTCCGAGTCATCTTCACTGGCATTTCTAAGGAGTTCAAGTATGAAGAAATGCAATTATAGTATATAATAATGAAAAGGGTTCTGAAGAGATCAGGGGAGGCACAGGTCAGTATGTCTCATAAGTGTACTGGCAAGCAGCTAGAAACCACAATTCAGAATAGAATTAGCATGTGGGTCAACACTGGAAAAGTTTCAACATGTATTGGGGAGCAGCATTTTCTGAAGGTAACTATGTATTGGTACTCTTGATATGATCCAAGGTATTTGGTTAGATTTTTGCCAGAGTCTCTTAAATTGAGCTACCATGATCTAATGAGACATTCTTACATGTGTAAAATCTGCTTAAAATGTACAATGGAAAGAACAAGAATAATTGCCCCAATTTCATACCGATAGGAGGTCACCAATGGAATCCCATAAGGATCTGAACTGAGGCCTGTGTTCTTAATATATTCATAAATGATTTAGAATAGGAATAAATAATGAGATGTCAAAGTTTGCAGACACTACAGAGTAATTCAGGATAAGTTAAAAAAAAAATCCAAGTGATAGAATGGCAGTTGAGTTCAATGTAAATAATTACGTATATGGAGAGGGAATAATCCTAATATTACATATAGATATAAGGTCCTTTTGTTGATCGTTACTCAGAGAATGAAACCTTATAATTGAGATAATGAAAATGTTAGCTCAATCCTCAGTCACAGAAAGGGAAGTTTAAGGAATCATTTCAAATGCAATTGAAAGGAAAAGATCAGAACAACATGCCAGTAGGGAGGGTGCAGGTCTACTGAAATAATAATACAGAGAGTTGAACAGATTTGCCTCTGCTTCTAATTAGGAGTTATAGTAATCTAACAAGAACATTCAAAATTCAAGATGCTTTTCAACATAATGTGTAGTTAAGTTCTGAGACAACTTGCTGTAGCCTTTTGCAGCAGAAGCCACATGTAAATATATAGCCACTAGCTCAAGAAGTTTGAAGAAAATACTGGGGGTTCTGAAGAGGAAATTAGGCCAAGTGATGTATATGTTTAAGCTATGATTATATTTTTTCCATGCTATCTTTTGATGTCTTGTTAATAAACAGGTATTTTTCTAGATAGATGTTTTTTGTCTGACGTAGTATGGTGGTTTTTATGAACTTTTTCAATATGAAAAGCCTTATTCTAGCCTCAGGCTTTAATTAAACCTCTAATTAAATTCCTCTCTTGAGGGAGAGGTGAGAGGGAAGACAGACAAAATATCTTTGGTAACTCTTCTCCTGTGATGGTGGTATTAATGTACGGTTCTCTTCTAGTCCTGCCGACACTGGTGGTCTGACCTTATTCCTGATATTCCTTTTGTCATTCAGCTGTATCTAGATGGGAAGTGGTTCTGTTTGCTTTCCTGTTAGCATGCTATTCCTGTTCTCCTACTACAGCACTACACTTTCAGCATGCTTAGTTCTTTAATTCTTCATCTCCTTTTATCACATTTAAGAAACTGAAGGGGAGCTAAAATGGTCTGCTAGAAATAGAGGTTAGCTTCCAGCTTTGCTGTGGAGCAGGAAATAAGGTTTGAAGCTGGACTTTATTTAAAGGTCAGTCTAATTATATAAATCAGCCTATTTATAAGTATCATTTCCCCTCCTTTCTCTAAACTGATTCAAATTAGAGCACAGTAACCAAACTGGTTAATGAAACATTATTAACCTGAATGGGAACTTGAAGAACTGAACTGTACATGTCCCTGAACCAAAGCAGGAAGTTGTTCTGTGCCATGCCTCATTAGCTTCCCAAGAGGCAATATCTGTAAGGTTAGGGTTGTTTGGGGCTTGCTAAGAAACAGTTTGGCTGTTAAATAAGATTATCAGAGAGATGTCTTGTGTGAAAATTGGAGGAATTTTTGGTGAGCCTTGGTTTGGATGACATTCATTGGTCTTCAACTGACTCCTTTCCCTTATTATAGTACAAATAGGTAGAGGCTTAATTTTTTATGCTTAAAAGTGAATTGTCATCTGCAGCTTTAAACACAAAATTGTAGGTGGCCTTTTTAAAATAAAAAAAAAAGAAACCATAGAACATAACTAAGATAAATAATAAATTTTGATTGTAATATTGTAAGAAAGTAGTACAGGAAGTGGAAGGTCAGGTATGATGTGCTTATAGCATTTGTTTTCTAGGCACTGAAGACTGTGCCCTGACGTGCTTTGCTGTTGTTGTTTAGCCAGACAAGAGCAAATTATCATGTGCTTAGATAGATCTGCTTCATTATCTGAATTTTAGATACTACTGTGTAGAGTAATAGTACAGTATATACTAAATTTTCCTTAGCCTTTTAAGATTTTAACATAGACTGAAAACCCTTCAGAGTCCTTTCTTCCTTCTGTGAGTCAAACCCCTGTTTCTGTGTTAGCAGAAGATGACCGTACTTCCTGATCACTTCTGGAAAATATATTTGACTTGTCATAATGTGTTCCCATCCTACACTAACAGGAAAAGGAGGGCTAAGGACAATCTCCATCCTTTATTGGATAGTGACAAAGGGTGAGGAAAAGATTGAGGTACTTAATGCCATCTTTGACTCAGCCTTTAATAGTAAGACCAGTTGTCCTCAGGCTACTCACTGCTGAGGGAAGTGGTCGAGTCCCTGTCCTTGAAAGTATTTAAAAGATATGTAGATATGGCACTTAGGGACATGGTTTAGTGGTGGACTTGGAAGAGCTGGGTTAGCAGGTGGACTCAGTGATCTTAAATGTCTCTAACGTGATTCTATGGTTACCATATTTATTTATAGAAATTCACTTAAAAGCATTGAACAAGCTTTACTACTCATTCTTTGGACTGAAACATTTAGAGTTACACTGTATAAATGAGTAAAGGAAATGGCTGATTATTTTATCTGCTCTTTTTCTCCAAATTTTGAAATGTGCAGATAATACAGTGTTGTGTGCATGCACACAACAGTATATAGCTTGAAAACATTTTTGAAATCATACTACTTGTGAAATCATGTCTAGATCTAAAGTAGGTTTTGTGTATTTTGTGCATATTTGTGTATTTTGAGATGTGCATCTCTCAAGCATTCCAGTGTTGCTGAATACAGCAAAAGTAAGCTTTGCTTTAATATAACTATTTCTACTCAATGAAGTATATGGCTGAGGCAATTGGGGCCTATGGGTGTCTGGAGAAGAGACACCCCTCAGAGGCTGCAGCCCATGGACAACTTGTACCAGAAAAGGGACAACCCTGAGCTTCTATTACAGAATGATCCATTTATTGATGAACATAAAATACATAATATGAATAGTATTTTTCCTGGCTTTCTAAGAACTGCTTGAGAGATCTGACTAATTGAGAAAAAAGCAAAACATCAGACATGTCTTGCATGTAACCCAAATTAGGCATTTAACCCTCATGTCTAGACAAGCAATATGAAAAATTCTAAAATGAACTGAGTCTGCTAAACAGACCAGAAATTTATTCTAATTAATGTTTCACTTAATCTTGCTACCTTTTTACTGTATTGAATTGTGGATGTGTGGCACTTGGGAGTATGGTTTAGAGGTGGTTATGGTGGTGCTACATTGACATTTGGACTAAATGATCTTGAAGGCCTCGTCCAACCTAGGTGACTCTTGTGATTCTGTGTTTTGTTGTTCACTGTTGTATAACAGAGTGATGTGTCATTCTCTTAAAGAACAGGTCATAACAGATATGTTAAGAGCATAATATTTTAAAATAATATTATCCAGTACACCCAAAATAGTGTGTCAGAAGTTTCATGTTTAGTTCTAAAGGAACATTTATTTTTGGAATGACAAAGTTGGCTGTTCTCTGTGAATATCTTGGCTTACATTAGGATAGATGCATCAATGTTGCAAAGTGCTTGAAGGAGTTTTTGTAGGGTCATACAAACACAGGTGTTACATATAGCCTAATTTCTGCAGATGCTTTTATAGGAGACTCATTATCCTGATTTAATAGAAGGCAGATAATACAGTTTGTTTCTAGTGTTCACTTAATGTCATTGATGAAAAATTTGCATTAACTTTTGATATGTGTACTAAGTAACCCTGTCCTGCCCTAAGGTTCACATTTCTGATTATGGATATGTGAGCAGTCAAGTCAGTGGCTGTATGTCTATTATAGTGAGCAATGGAGTAGCACAGCTCATGGTGTAATATCTGTAAACCAGCACCTGGCATTTAAAGCTTACTAGCCATGACTTTCAGCATGTACCACAACACACTACTGTGTAACTACTGTCAGTGTTAAGTAGTTGTATATTTGACATTTTATTTGTTATGTAGCACATGACTAATTGTTCATTGAAGTGGGTATATATACACATTCAAGTATATTGTTCAGTTGTGTTGTATGTGTATGTGCTATTTTTGTACCTACTCTGACTCTTTTGTTTGAATTACATAGCATTTATGTGATACAAATTATTTGCTTAACTGTTCTTGCTAGCATCTTAACATCAGATGCAGTCCTGCAGCATCCAACAGTCTTCATGTTAATTGTTGCTGTGTATAGTTTTTCCAGTTTTTTAAACCCTGCTTTTACTTTTCTTCAGAATGAATAGGTGTTTAGAGATCAGAACTTTTTCATTCATTAGGACAGATTCAGTTAAAATTTCTGTTATTTTGTACTAGACAGGCTGTAGAGCCTACAATGTGAAGTGCAGGAGTATCATTCAGAATTGCAAAGGGGATGCCTAGGAAAAGGGGTACTACTCATGCTTGTGCAGTATTGTTGCTTAAAAGTGTAGCAATGCAGTAAAGTCAATGATAAAGTGATAAGTTCTGTATCATCGTAGTCATCCCAATTTGCACTTAAGAACCACCTCCTCATGTTTTTTCATATATGTTGTTGCTCAGCTAAATCTCTTATTTCTTCCTTACTTCTCCTCTCTTTTGGGTTACCTACTGAAAATATGGGAAAGCATAGGATCATAGAATATACTGAGTTGAAAGGGACCCATCAGGATCATTGAGTCCAACTCTGACCCTGCACAGGATACCCCAAGAATCACACCATGTGCCTGAGAGCACTGTCCAAGTGCTTCTTGAACTCAGACAGGCTTGATGCTGTGACCACTTCTCTGGGGAGCCTGTTCCAGTGCTCAACCTCCCTCTAGGTGAAAAACCTTTTCCTACTATCCAACCTAAACCTCACCTGACTCAGCTTTATGCTCTTCCCTCTAGTCTCCCATCACTGGTCATGAGAGTGAAGAGATCAGTACTTACCCCTCCACTTCCCTTCACAAGGAATTTGTAACTACAATGAGGTCTCCCCTCAGTCTCCTCCAGGCTGAACAGACCAAGTGACCTCAGTCATTCCTCATATGACTTCCCCTCAACGCCCTTCACCATCCTCGTTGCTCTCCTTTGGAGGCTCTCTAATAGCTTAATATCTTTTTTATAGTGTTCTCCCAAAAACTGCACACAACATTCAAGGTGAGGCTGCACCACTGCAAAGCAGAGCAGGACAATCACCTCCCTCGAAAGGCTGATGCCTGATGCCTTCCAGGACGTGGTTGGCCCTCCTGGCTGCCAGGGCACTGCTGACTCATATTCAACTTGCCATTCACCAGGACTTCCATGTCCCTTTCTACAATGCTGCTCTCCCACCTCTCATTCTCTAGTCTATACACAAAACCAGGGTTGCCCCATCCCAGATGCAAATCTGACAATTGCCCTTGTTAAACTTCATATAGTTGGTGATTGCCCATCTTGCTGATTTGTCAAAGTCTGTCTATAGGGTCTCTCTGTACTTGAGGGAGTCAACAGTTCCTCCCAGTTTAGTGCCATTGGCAAACTTACCTAGAATTCCTTTGAGTCCCACGTCCACATTGTTAATGAAGCTGTTGAAGAGGACTGGTCTGAGGATAGAGCCCCTGTGGAACTCAAGTGACCAGTCATCAGCCTGATGTTACCCTGTCCAGTGAGCGAGTTGCTCACCCATCACGTAACATGACTATACAGCTGGATGCTGGGTATTTTGTCAAGAATGCTACTGTGAGAAACAGTATCAAAACCTTTGCTTTAAGATTGCAGCTACTGGCTTTCTTAGATCAGCTAGGTGGGTTACCCTGTCATAGAAGGAAATCAGGTTTGACAAGCAGGGCTTTACCTTCATCAAGCTGTACTGGCTGTGACTGATGACAGCGTCGTCCTCCATGTGTTTTTCAGTACCTCCCAGAATAGTGTTTTCGATGATTTTACCAGGCATTGAAGTGAGACTCGCAGACCTGTAGTTTCTGGGATCTTCCTTCTTGCCCTCCTTGAAAATTGGGACAACATTTGCCAGCTTCCAATCAGCTGGGACCTCTCTGGATTCCCAAGACCACTCCAAAAATCATTGAGGAAGGCTTTGCAATGATATCAGCTGCAATTTGAGGAGTCTCGTATGAATCCCAGCAGGCCCCATGGATTTGTAGGGGTCCAGCTGGAGCAGCAAATCCTGCAAAAATTCAGGGTCAACTGGGAGTGGATCGTTCTTGCAGTCATGGTTCTTCAGATTTCCATGATTTCATTCTAGTCATCCATTGATGTGCCACCACTATTCTCAGACCACCCCCAGGTGACGTTGATAAATGCTATTAGTAAAGTTGTTACCATATGAGCCCTTTTTCTAGATGAATATGATTTTTCCCTTTATGGGAGAAAAAGGGGATAAGCACTGTTTAACACACTTCACTGTACCATTTGGTGGATGAACTGTTTGCCTTTGCCTCCTTTGTCTAAAGACATTTCCTCTCTGAGCGTAGGGTGCTTCTACCAAGAAGTTTGTCTTTTCTATCATTTGTGTGCTCAGTTGCTGCTTGTCACCAGAGAATGCTCAAAAGAGGTATTGGATAAGTTGTATTCAACTGAGCTTTTTTGTTCAGTTTAGACCTTTTGATTACGCTTTCAGACAGATGTTCATGTCTTGTTGGACTGCACTTTCTTGTACAGGAGTTGCATGGGTATTTACATATCTTTCATACAGATTGCATACCTGACTTATTACAGCTGGGCATTTATCAGTGCCTCAGTGGATGTGCAGCTACCTTACTAAAAGATTTCATCATTTCTATCTTGTTATACCACCTCACTTAATGAGGATATGAAGATGAGGCGTAATTTTGTTTAATGAATACTGCTCAGGAGACACATCTAGGATCTGCCTATGTCATAATATAGGCAATAAGCACAACAGCAGTCTGGTAAACACAACATTTTAGAACAGTTTTAATCTGGTAACAGCTCCATGCTTCATAAACTTGTCAACTGTGATAGGCTTTTTGACTGTAAGAGATTATTTCCATACCAATATTGGCAAGATCATGCAATATATTTATCACCTGAATAACAGATGGAAAGTTCACATCTCATTCTGAATAAGGATCTTTTCAGCCATGGTCAGCAGAGAGACTGCACTTTCTTGTGCCAGTTGCATTTTTCCTTTTCTTGTATAAAATGGACAGTAAATAAAGCCTGAGTCTTGCTGGGAAATTCTTTAATCCCAAATTCAACACAAAAGATGTCGTAATTGCTCACATGGTCTTTTAGTGCACCTCGAAGTTTTTAGCAGAGATAGGTGTGATGTCTTTTCTGGATATCAGCTCTTCATTGACAATAAAGCTCATCCATGCTAACTTCATTTTGAAAGAGTGGTAGTTTAGTTGTTGGTATGTCTTATGCGGAGGAGAGGTGAAAAAGAAATACTAACTATCGAACAGTTTCAAAATAACAGGTATATTTTTTGTGGTAGTGCTTGTTCTAAAATAGAGTACTGCTTTTAGATTCCCTGCTGGCATTTACAGATCAACATAAATTACTCTATGAAACTAGGAGAAGTCTTTGGTGATTATTTTGAAAGATGTAAGAGTTCATAGTCTTTTGAAATGCACATTTTGATTTAGGCCATTTACCTTATGAAGTTTCATATTAGCTAAAACCTAAACACATCTTAAAAAAAGCTGCCAAGCTATCACAGTCCATTTCTTGATTCTTTTGTCTCTATATTGGTTTCTGCCATGAAAAAAATGTGTTTTGTAGTTTTAACTCTTGTAATGCTCACCTCTTGAGTAAAGCTGGGAATTCAAGTTAGTATCTGGAAATACAAAATGTGCATTAGGTTCACATACCATTGTTTTAAAACTCATAGCTATTCCTGCATGTTTCATATTTCCAGATACTAACTTGAATTCCCAGCTTTGCTCAAGATCTAATGCAGATCCTAGCACAGTATGATTAAGTGTCTAAATTTTGTAGCAGGTGAAAAGAGTTTTCATTTGCCTAGCATCCAGATGGCACACAGAGGAAAATAGGTTAATCCCTATTTTGTATACGGAGCTAGTACATACTGATTAGCAGATTTCTTTTCCATGGAAATTTCAGTCTGGTTACAGTAGAGCTCTGTTCCATTGTTGTTCCAGAATTTCTGTTTTTATAAGGATATTGCATAACATGTAGATCTCCGTGATTCTGGAATTCTTGAATGCTATGATACAGCTTTTCTTAATCAAATCCTTCATAAAAATCACAGTATTAAGAAATGCTTTGAATGTTGTTCATTCTGTCATGGCTGTTCTGTTGAAAACTGTCAAAAAGAATAGTTTGCTTCACTGATAATTCTATTTGCAAAAATTAAGTCCTTCACTTGTAAAAAAAAGAAAGCAAAGTTTTAAGGTAATCATGCTTGAAAGCACTGTTCTGATCCCTTAGCTATTTATATCTACTTTGCTTTGACTTAATAGTAGTTGTAGACTTTGCTTTAAAAATTTGTGTGCATCTATCCAGAGTTTTTTTCCATGGGCTGTATGTGCTCCAGAGAAACCAGTCCATGTAAAGAAAGTCTGCACAGTGACTTAGAGTTATATAGGGCTTTGTGGATATTCTTCAGCTTCTGAAGAGCAAATCACACTCTAATACTAAAAAAATGTTGCTAGAAAGACCTCAAAAGCAGAGAGGGCTTCTGATCAGCCTTCTCCCAGAGCAGTGGTTGGGTGGGCACAGATGGAACCAGATACAGAATAATCTTGCTCTGGGGCAGCTGGAATTCTTCCAGAGGAGTGAGGAATGTCCATTTTAGTTGAAAGCAGTCACAATCCTTTTCCATAGATGGGATAATCAGCTTCATCAGGAAAAAGTAAATAAAGCTAAGAAATAAGGTTTTTTTAAGTTTAGCAGGGATTTTTTAGTTGTTTATGTTGTTTGTTTGCTCTGTTTCAGGGTATTTTAGACAGTCCTACCTATCATGTTAAATTGATGGTGCTAAGCTGTTGGTTCTTCAGTTTTCATGTCTTTATACTACAAAAGATAGTACTAATTGCAAGCATCAAAAGTCGTCTGGTTTTTTTTTGTCCCCGATTGTTAGAATGCACTCTTTTGATATTTCTTTTCCTAATTTTTTTTTTTTTTGTTAACAGCCTGACTATTTAAACATATACTATGAAATGACTATGGATTCCTTCCAGATAATATGATAGTAATTTTAAGTGTTTAAAATGGCTTTCAGTAAGAGGAGTTCAAATTAACTTTTCATTTCAAGAATACAAACTGCAAATATTTCTAGGTGAAATGAAGTGATAGTTTGAATGACCATTACAGCAGGTTTACCTCTAACAGAAGAATAATTTTTGGCTTTAAATATTTTAAAATATGATTTCCCTCCTTAAATTACTTGTTTGGTTTTAGCCTTTTAGAATATTAAATGTGTAACTAAGAAAAGGCTGATAGTGTCTGTGGAGGGAAAAATCACTGTTTCTTTTGTGTAAAAGTCAGCGATGTAATGAACTTTACTGTTCTTCTCGTACGAGTGCTACTCGTAAAGCCTATTTCTTGGACTTACATCAAAAACCATGGTTGTTTTCTGGATCTAGTTTTTAGAGCCTTACCTTGTTTTCTTGCCTTGTCTCACAAGAGATTTGGAAAAGGCTATAGAGCAGTTTTTCTTGCATATAAAATCATATCGGTGCTTACAATTAGTTGTCAGAATGCAGGCAGGCTTCAACCCTGGACAGAAACCACAGGGATTTCTAATGTTCCTGTCCTTTTTTTCCCCCCCCCTCCCNCTCCTTTTTTTTTTTTCCCCCCCACAAATGTTGATGGCTTTGAAGTAAAAATCCTAGATTATTATTTAATTATGTGACTTCAGAAATCAAAGCCAATTTGCATATAACCATTTGGAGGTATACCTTTCTGAAATTGCTAAATTTGGGAGACGTTTTTAGGAGTTTGGGGGGGAAGGATGTGTACATATCTAAGCCTTTGGGAGTTTGATAAGTTTTTTAAAATTAGGTCACAATCTTGTTTTAATTCAAAGTAATTTATTAGAGGAATACATGTGTACTTTCAGAGTATTTGTACTATCAGTATCAGAGTATATATGTGACTTTAATTGTGTTTAGGCAGTCACTGCCTAAACTACTTTTGTGCTTTTTCAGTTATGTTTTATAGAGGAAAGCTCAATTCTTGTTAGGCATTAAGATATTCTAATTTATCCCTAAATAAAGCATCGTTGCTGAGCTTGATGCTGCCTTTCTGTCAGTGAGCATCAAAGCCTAGTATTTTAGAAGTGCTTTTGTTGGTAAATACGTGTAATTTTAGGTGTTCTAATTACAGCTTCTCAAAATCAACTTTGCATTTAAAACAGCCTCAGAAATTGTGCAGGAGGTTTGAGACTCAGTTAACTGAGTTCCTGGTTCTTCATGACATGAGAACTTGCAGATCCACCTTTTCACTTATTCACAGATTAAAAAGGGACGTAGATTTTAGTTCTTTTGTATCTTAGCCAGTTTCAGAAATTTGAATGCGCTGTTGATGAAAATACTAATAAATTATAATAACAGACTAAAAGTAGCTATTTTCCAAAATGTTTGATTTACTTTACAAAAGAGACTTCTGTGTTGAGGGGTGGCTTAGCCCTTCAGCAAGCAGACTTAACAAATGACTTTTGTCTGTTTAGTTAAATTTATTTCTTAGATGTGCTACTTAATTGAAACTTTACTAAAATGTGTTTACAGTTTATGTGATAATTTCAAATGTAATTTTCAATTTAGTTTCAATAACTGTTTACTATTAAAGAATAAATTTCTCAAAGATATAAGCAGTTCTGGATGTGAGAAATTGAACTGATTTAGATATATGTTATTTTCTTGGTTTAATCTTGAATGACTTACAGATATGGGACATTCTCTCCTTTTATCTTCTTGCTGAAATATAGACCAGGCACTATAAAGGTAGGGAAAATTTTTCTAGTGTATTCACAATGTTGGTGGTTTGAGTTCCTTCTGTAACTATTCTGATAACAGAAAAATATTTGTTAAGCATTCATTTGTTAAACATTCAAATACAACCAGTATTACAGCAATAGAAAGTAGACCTTTGTTGCAACAAGTAATAGGAAAGAACAATAGAAAATTCTGTTAATGTTTCTTGTTTGATTTTTGTCTGTCTCTTGAGCAGTAACTGTGCTGCTCTATATACAGGGAATCTTACTCTGCTGGAAATCTTGGTAGTGACCCTTCAGGGCACAGCATCTGTAGGTCTTCTCAGAAACAGAGCTGTGTTGTTGCAAGGAAGTATAAGCTGCTGCTTTTTCTACTGTCTTCTTTCTTCCTGCAAGGACAAATATTAGGTGTCTGGGGAGAGAGGAAAAAAAAGGAAGACACAGCAAGGTGCTGAGGCTTGCAGGATTGAAACTATTTTAGTCCAACAATGCTTTTCTTCTAAGCAGAAAGAAAAGGAGATCCAAGTATATATAAAGTACACTCATTTTAATCAAGCAAAATCTGCATCTTGTGGAGGAGGAGGTAAATCGTGCTAATCATCTCTATATGTGGCACATTATAGGTAGCATTTTTGTAGTGGTTTCTTCAGATAAATGACTCAACAATTAGTTTTGCTTTGATATTTCAGAGGATGTTTAAGTTATTTTTTTTTTAACTGACTTGGTAATAAGGGGAAATTCACTGACTGCAGTCTTTGTTGATTAGGAGTTTGTGCTGTGTGTCTTTGCACTCTCCTGCTTACTAAAGGAAACCTGGAGAGGACCTTTCTAATGACTTTGCATTTCAAGCTGCTAACATTGGTCATTGCCACTGGCTAGGAGTAAACCATCCATATCTTCTCCTAAACTGTATCTGTCTTGGCAAATCCTGTTTGCTTAGAG
>WEIV01017469.1:83351-126255 GCA_013390005.1 Calyptomena viridis
GAGAACAGTGGATATTGTCTATACCTGAACTTCAGTGAGGCTTTCGACACTGTCTCCTGTGAGATTGTTGCAGAAAAGCTGTTAATATGCAGACTCAGCAAGCAGACGGCGAGGTGTCTTGAAGCCTTGCTGAATGGCTGGGCACAGAGAGTGGTGATCCATGGCTTGCAGTCTTAACTGAAGGCCAGTTACCAGCAATGGTAACTGGAAATACAACATGAACTGGAAAATAATTACCAAGGGTCAATACTGGGTCCAGTCCTGTCCAGCATCTTCATTAATGATCTTGATGATGGGACTGAGTGTACCCTCAGCAAGTTTGCAGATGACACCAAACTGGGAGAAATGGCTGATAGCCCAGAAGATCATGCTGCCATGAATAAGCTCTAAAAATGGGTTAACAGGAACCTCATGGTGTTCAATAACATGAACTGGAAAATAATGCACCTGAGTAAGAACAACTTCATACGCCACTATTTGCCAGGGGATCAATCAAATGGAAATCAGCTTTTCAGAAAAGGGCCTGGGACTTCTGGTGAACACTAGGTTGAACATGAGCCATCAATGTGTCCTCGCACCAAAGAAGGCAAATTTTACCCTGAGCTGCATTAGGGCAAATTACTGCCAGCACAGGTGGAGGCTATTAATCTTTCTGTGTTACTCAGCGCTGGTGAAGTCACACCTTGAGGTCTGTGTCTGATGCTGGCAATCCCAGTACAGGAGAGAACTGGACATACTGGAGAGAGGCTAGTAAAGGATCACTAAAATCATGAAGGAACTAAAGTGTCTCTCCTGTGAATAAAATCTGACAGAGCCTGGAGAGGAGAAGGCTGAGGAGGTGTCTTAGCAATGTATATAAATAGCTGATTGAGGGTGTATAGAGGGTGCAGCCACTCTCTCTTCAGGTGCCCAGTGACAGGACTGGAGACACAAACTGAACATCAGGAAACACTCTCTTAATTTTGATGGTGACAGAGCACTAGCACAGGTTATCCAGAAAGGTGGTGGAGTCTCTCACCTTATGAATAGTCAGAAGTTGTCTGGAGATGGTCATGGGCAACAAGTTCTGAGTGGCCTTTCAGCAGGGGACCTGGTCTGTCTGTCCAACTGTCAAACCTTAGCCATTTTGTGATTCTGTGATATACCTTTGAATTTTTAATAATGAACTAACAAACTTACTAGGGGTAAGTTGTAAACATGTTACTTTTAGCAGCTCAAAAGTAAAATTTCTATTAGATTGCCTTGCTTCTTGATTAAATGTTTTTTAAGTAGGTCATTGAGGTATTGTTTTATTTTACAGCCTTTGACATCTAGTGGACTTAGTCTGGGATGATATAGCTTTAAAAGAAAGATGAAAACAACTCATTCCCAAAACCAGCCTTGCTAACAAAGGTTGAATGGATGATTTGAGAAAGAATAATTTACATTCTCACTGAACTCCTTAATTTATATCCTTATGGCCATGAAAAGTTGCAGAAGAGTGAAAGCTAGTTGTCTGGATGCCTGTGTCTCTGCTGTTCCTGCCATCACTGAATGCCTGTGTGTATCTTTCTAACATACAAATCTACATGTGATTAACTGAATAGTTCTCTGGATTTCACTGACTGAGTTGCCTGCATTTTTACTGTCAAGAATGAGTGCTTACATAGACAGCTGACATGTAGATGTTTAAATTAAGAGCATGGTTAAACTGTGTTGAAGTTCTAGCTGGCATTCCTATAACACCTTAAAAGTTCTTCTGTATTGCTTATGTTCTGAAAGCTTTACCCATCCAGGTTTCTGACGGGTCTCCAGCTGACTTTGTATGAGTCTGATTTTAAAACAACAATTTTTTTTTGGTGTGCTTGAATTCTGTTCAGAGATTTTTCTGTTTATCTTTTCCAAATTCTTCTCTTACGTTTCTGGAGAATCAGAGATGTCACTTCTACAAGTAACTGTTTTTTACTTTTACCCTGTTAACTACAAAACATATATACTAAAACTTGTCTCCCAGTAATTTGTTCTCCTATCTTGTTTGACAATTTATGCTCGTGTATTTTTTCTTTTTTTTCTCTTTTACATTATTTTTCTCCTTTCCTCTCTATCATTGTTAAAATTATTTTCATTAACTGTCTGATTCTTTCTTAACTAAAGTGCCAAGACACCATTGTAACCTCATTTCTGATATGTTAAAGTGCATTCTTCAAACTTCACTGTTTAATCTGAAAGTATTCCACTTATCCTGGCCATATTTTACACCATTTTATATCTATTTAGTGACCTTAGTTTGATTTTTATCTTTGAATATAAACTCAGTTTAATAAAAAATCAGCTGATGATGAACCTCCTTGTTCATTGATTGACTGGTTAGCATGCTGCCATTAATGCAACTGGATCTTTAGTCTTATTGGCCTCTTCTGGGTTTTTTTTAGAGTATTATGTATTTTCTTACCAGTGCTCTATAAGTAGGACTAACTTCTTTTTAAAGTGTACTGCTGATGTCAACCTTGCAGAACACCTCATAGGGCAACTGGAGGTCTGTCCTTTAGTCTAAGCTATATTTTATGATTTAAAAATAATTTTATGTGCTCATACAATTAATAACAACAAAACAACAAAAAATAACAAACTCTCAGCATATGTTTGATTTATGTGGGGGTTTTGCAGTGAAGCCCTGAGCTTCCCGATGAAGGCAGTTAGAATCATTATAGGAAAGAATAAAGAAGTTTGCCTCTCTTTACTAATCTGAAAGGGCAGTCTAATGGAAGTTTTAAAAATGTGATTTTTTTTCTTCCTCTTATTTTTGACAGCAGTAAACTCAGTCTCCTGGAAACAAAGATGTGCTGACTTTTGGCCCCCAATACACGTGTTAGGAAGTAGACTTAAACACTTCAGTGTTGGGATGGGGTGGTACTCAGAGGGCTTCTTTTTGTAGTGCTTTCAGTAATGGTACTTTTATGATATTTGCTTTGTAATTTGTGTTTAGCTTTGGCCTGCGGCTCTGGTATCACTGCTTTTCACTTTCAGATTTGCCTTTCTCTGCACTTCATTTTCAGTTATAAATCTCTGTTGTTGCTAAGGGGCCGTAGCTCTTGCTATTTTACTGTCTTACAATATTTTACTGTCTTACAATGGGTGTAAGTGCTTGCAATGCAGTAGATTTTCCAAGTTATTTACTTTTATTCTCCAGTGAATTTCTAAGTGTAATAACTTAATTTACCCGTCTTGTAAAATCCGATAGCTAGACCTGTAAAATTTCCATGAATTACTACATCACTCATTTTTAAAGATACTTCCTTTTTTCTCATAGTCTTAAAGATTACAAAGGTATTTTATTTATAAAGATGGGAGATTAGTGTTGTGTTTTTCAAGTATCTTTTAACATGTAGCTCTGTGTGTGGGGGTTTTCTCAAACTTAACTGCGATCAGATGCCTTAAGGGAATTGCATCAGAATGACAAAGGATTTCACACTTACTTAGCTTAAAGAATGGTGTAAACAGCATTGCTTCCAAATCTTTCAGATGTTTATTTTTGTGTTCCTTACTCCATTAGGTATAGCTGAGTATTTCTAAACTTTTACTTGTATTGCTAGAGGGAAAGGAAAGCAGTGTAAAATGAAGAAAAAAAATAGGGAGAGGACAAGAATTATACTTCTTTTGGTTTGTTTTATGTTTGTTTTTTTCCTTGTCTCTTACACAGTTGCCAGGTACTTGTCACTCAATCTAGCCCAAGAGCTTTAGACCTAAATAATTTTGCCACTGCCTGGTATGTCAGAAGTATGAGAAGAGGGCTGCTTATCCATGGTAGAACATGAAAACTAACTGGGTTAGCTACCAGTGTTCACCTATTGCCTATAACACCTTCACCATTGTCATGATTTGGCTGGATGGTCTTGCCTACTCGTGGAGTTGCCTGTAGAATTTGCTAGTGAAACAGAGAACATAGGTTGACTTTTCCAATTATTCTTAATTTTGTTGTGATATTAAAAATGAAGGATATCTCCCTATATTTTTCCAAAGCCCTTGTGTTTCACAAGTGTTTATCAGCTGCTGCATAGATCTTCTGAAAGACTCAGACTAATGAGTCCTTATTGATGAAATTTACATTCCTATTCCATGGTGTGTGTGTGGAATAGCAATCATGTTACTGATGCAGGGACTTCTTAAGGCACTACTATAAGAATATAGGTTCAGAAACTTCTCATGTGCATGGTTGCCAGATATGTAGTCTTCATAGAAGAAAAGGACAAAAATCTTAAATACTTTAAAAAGAAATGTGCTCTTCCTTGAGGGAATCTTTTTCTGTTTCTTTAAATAATTTCTTTGAATAAATGCCTGGTTCCTCACTAACAGGGGAGGCCAAGAAAAGCTTTTCTTAATATATTTGGAATCTCAAACAAGACAGTATTACTTTTTCAATATGGAAAATGTACTGAAGTTTAAAGAAATTCTTACAGTTGACTCCACAATCTGTTTAATGCAAACATTTAGCAAATAATGTTTCTAATATAAAGCTACAGTAATGTATTTTCATTGCAGAGTCAAAATGATTGATGGTTTGACATTAAAAATTCTTTCATCCTTAAAGTGTTTCTTTTCTCCAGATATTTAAAAAATTATTACAAATTAAATATTTGTAATAAATTTGTGTAGTAATGAATGACATAGTCTCAATACAAATAGTTTTGTTAGCTATGAAAATCTGTGGAATGCATAAAAATTTTTGTTCTTTCAGCATTGTGTGTGCACAGAGAAGGGAGTCGCAAGAAAGCCATCTGGGCCTGGGCAAATGGCACATTGTGTATCTCTGGTTGCATTACAGCAAGGTCGTTTGGAACAGGCACAAAGCAGTGAGACAAAAGTCTGTGGGATACTAGAGGCTCTTTTGTTAATGCTTAATAAGCGTAATGTAAGGGCAGCTGACAGTGGAAGCAGGTGGAAGTGCTGGAAGTAATTACACAAATTTGAGAACTGTCATTGTAAAAGTGCTTGAATAAATTCAGAACATGAGTATTTTACTTTGTATGTTTTAACATGAAAATTTTTAAGTCTACTATAAATAGAGGGAATGCTAAAACAACAAATCTTTATGCCCTTCAAGTAAAGTCACTCTGTATCTAGGATCTGTACATGCAATGTTGAGTTGTGCTTTGCAGTTCTGTATAGCATGCATACAGCTTGACTGTACTGTAATTTACAAATTCCTAGCAAACACTCCACTTCATAAATCAGGCATATGCTATTATAATAGCACATACTGGTTTTTATATCTCACCCATTAATTACTTAAATAAAAGAAACCAGGCTCAATAGTTGTCTTTTTGCCAGTAGTTTCTGCCATCAGCAGTTTAAAATGTTTTTTGATGCAAAAAAACATTTACTTTGATATGCCATTTCTCTAAATCAAACAAAATTGTTATGTGATGATAACTGCAACCAGAGTTTTTGACAGGACTATGAGATTCTCTATAATAAGATAATGAAGACAAAAAGTAACCATCTCTGAGTTTTGGTTCTGTGGACACGTTTCTACAGTCATAGTACTTTTCTACCCTTTTTTCTTAACTTGTGTATTAGCTTCAGATAGTGTTCGCACTTTGTACCATGATTTGATTTCCTGTCTCCTCCAAGTATTATATGTCTAATGTGGAAAAGTATTTGAGGTCAGGTGAACCAGCTTGCATAGAGGGATTGCCTCAAGTCCTTGTCCCATTAATCAACCACGCCTTCAAATCTGTTACTGCATACTGATTTACAGTTAGTATGAAAATGGGTTATGCACTGTTGAGATTTAAAAAAGGATATTATCTCCATTATTAATGCTATTTTACTTATAGTTAAAAAGTCAAAGCCTTAGAAGCCCTTGCATTTTGCACCTTGTGATCTGGTGTTTTCTTTTCTTAGAGAAGCCTGGGTAAGTGGCATTGCTCTGCTTGTTCTAATAAGGTCACAAGCAAAACAGCCTTTACTTGGGGATTTTTTTACTTAATTTATTGTCAGTTAACACAACCTTTGGTTGCTGATTTGAGTATTAAGGAGAACTAAATAATCAAACACTTAGACAAACACTTTCTTCCATGTGCCCTGGGTTGGAGGCAAGCTGAATGCCTGTCCTCCCTCCAGCCCCATACGGCCCTGCTGTCACCGCATGGATCTGGGCTCATCCCAACTTCTCCAGCAGGCTCTGGGTAGCACAGTTGGGGTCATTTGCATTGCAGTTCCTTTCTGACACTTCATGCTTCTCAGTGATCTTTGCTGCACTTCACTTGCTTGTTTCTTCCTGTAGCTCTTTGCTTATTAATAGTTTTCCCCTGCCACACAGGGCTTCTTCAGGCTTTCATCTGACAGGCTTTTCCTCAGTGCAGTCCCTTGGGGTGTTGCTGTTCTGGCAGTTGTCACCTGCAGCTGTTGTCCCTCAGGGATGCACATGCCTGCTGTAGTGAGCTGTTCCTCACCCCAAGAACATGTTGGTGTCCCCTGCCCCTGTGGCTGATGCACAAGCATGCTGCTCAGGGGAGTTGCCACTTTAAGGTCCAACACACTACTCACAGTGGTTTTGAGGCCTGCTGGAAATGACAGTGACCAGTCTTGGGCAGTTCACATCCACTCCCACTACGCCTTGCCTTCTGGTAACAACTCCTCCCCTTCCCCGCCCCAGCTACACCCTGTATAAGCAGTGTCTGTAGAGTTTCTGTGTCATTGTTGTAGTTTTAAGTAGCCAGAGTTTTTTATTAGCTGGGGGGGGCTAGGAGAAAGGCTTCTTTAAGAAGCTGCTGGAATTTCTCTGCTCTAAGCTATCTCAAGGTCAGCTGATAATGCCTCTGTGATAACATATTTAAGAAGGAGAAGAAAAAAAAAAAGCTAGGCAGAACATCATGGCGGCTTAAGAGAGAGGAGAGTGAGAAGTTTGATTAACACCAAGGTCGGAGGAAAGGAGAAAGAGAAGATGCCTTAAACACTGGGATAGGGCCCCAGCAAACCTGCGGGGGAATCATAGGAGCGAAGATTCACCTGCAACCCGTGGAAAGATTGGGAGACTCCATGCAGATAAGTGCTGGAAAAAAGAGAGGCTGTGATCTTGTGGGAGGTTTGATGTCCATGTTTGGAGCGGGGGCCTGATAGAGTCCTGTAGGCCGTGGGAAGAAGAGACCCACGCTGAGTAGCAGAGCAGNGTCGAGGTTTTTTCTTCTTTCTCTGAGAAATTTTAGATGTATGTGTGGGCTCTCGGCATTCAGCTGGAGTCAAACTATAACAGTCATTTATTTTGGAAGCTAAGGGTGAGGTAAGAGGCGATAGTACAGGAGTAAATGGAGAAGCCTGAGGCCCATACTTGTGCAAACACTGTGTGTATTAAACAGTGTTTCAGTACGTTTGCCTCCAGCAACTCGCCAGGTACATATGTTGCTTTAGCTTGGAGAGTCTGTCAGAAATTGGAGAATTTTGTCTGTCACATGGAATCTATATTTACACACTTTCATTTTGCTGGGCTTCAGAAAAGCTCTTTGCTTGCATCATGAGAAATAAAGTATTGTCCTTACAGTCTTCTGCTTGTGACCTCTTAAAGAGCTGCTTCCCTCCAGCGTCCTCTGCATGACTTTGCTTTTGTGCCCTTAAGACCATGTAAGCACCAGCTCCATCAAATGCTACTTGGTGCCACCATAATTCTTCTTGACCTTTCTTAATTCTGGGTAGTTCTAAATTTATATATAGAGGATGCTTTTGACTGAAATAAAGCACCTCTTCTCCAGGTTAAGCTCCTGTACTTCTCCAGTACACCTGGTGTCCTAAAGGACATAAGTGAGGGAGGTCCAGTCCTCTGGAGCTAATACCAGGTAAGAATAGGTCTGGGGATTTTGGCAATTCTCCTTCCTCAGCAGAAGGGGATTATTTTGTTTACTTTTTGTTTACTTTTGTATTTTTATGGTGGGTTTTTTGTGCCATGTTATTGAATATGAGCTCCTTATATTTTTGTTTCAGAATGTGGCACTGTTTAATACTGATTCTAGCATTGAAATGGTGGTAAAATTATTTATGTCCCTACCTGTGGAACAAACCCCGAAAAATAGACTTTGCTGTAGAATAACATAACAGCAAGCATAGCAGAGTGATGTTCATTAATACAGTAGCATCTCTGTGACTGGCAGTGTCTCTGTTTTGAGTGTATAACATAGGTTTACTATACTTCATTGTATTTTGTTTGTCTGTGCCTATTTTGTCTGTTGTCAGTTTTGTGACAGTTCAGGCTCCAACCTTACAAGCTGAGTGTGATGGCCTTCAAAGCTTAGAGCTATGTAAACCCTGATATACTGGTTTCTTGCTTGAATGATAATTATGTTAATTATATTTAAATACAAATTGCATGGGGAAGAGTCAGTCCTGTTTTCTAAATGAACTCTTTCTTAAACTCAAGGGATTAGAACTGAATGTTGGAGCATTCTTAATTTTCACATATCTGTTTTTTAAAAGAAAAAGTCTGTTCAAGATAAGTCTATATATTCCAAATATATCAGTGCTCTGCAGGGTGACATACTGTATATGTTTATAGATCTTTATCCAATGGAAAAGCATGAACAAGCTGTAAAGCCAAGAAGATTGCAATTATTTCATAACTCTGTGACAAATCTACTGAATATAGTGCA
The DNA here is from genome assembly GCA_013390005.1 of Calyptomena viridis. Lineage (NCBI taxonomy): Eukaryota > Metazoa > Chordata > Aves > Passeriformes > Eurylaimidae > Calyptomena > Calyptomena viridis. The sequence continues at coordinate 91,970 of WEIV01017469.1, forward strand.
TATTTTTTCAGTCCTGATCGCATAGGAAATTAATCATTTGCACAGTGGAGCATTTGCATCACAGAGATTACTTGGAGAACCTGTAGTGAATTTATAGGAAAAAAAGCTTCCTGTGAAGCCACAACACTTCCTTTAGGTCCTAAATTGCTGGACTAGATAATTTTAAGTTGGACTGAAGGTCATGTATTGTGTCGTCATTCAAAGCTCTAGTATTTTTTCTGTAGTAAATCTTGATAATTGTATTTTGATAGAGACATTGTAGGCTAGAAGTAAGAATTAGTCTAATGTAAATTTATTTGTTTATCTAAAAGTAAGAATAAAGAAAAACAAACAAACATCCCCCCTAAAAAAACAACCAAACAAAAAGAAACAAACCAGAAAATAAACATGTGTGCTGAAAGAATGGCCTAGACATAATCGTTGTTGAGATAAGAGCCTGAGGATTTCTCTCTGTATGAGGTAGAGAAAGAAAATTCATGAACAGGGAATGGCTAATGAAGGAGCATGTAGAAAGCAATACTCCAGTAAAATTTAGCATTAATATATAGGACAGTCCATGTAAACCTCTCTATTTCTTACATGCATTCCCATGCATGTTTTTATACTTTACTATACTTATTTAACACAGCTAATTCATGTAAAAGTAATTTCAGTGATTCTTCTGGTACATCTTTAGAAAAACTCTTCCCAATTCAACAAGTGCATACAAAAATAACGCTATTTTAGTATTCATTCAGAAAATAATACAATTTAAAGTTAATACATTGTTTGGTTTTGTAAACAATTTGTGAATACTATTATTTATCTGTATCCACAGAACAAAAAACCCTTGCATGATTAATGAAAAATTGGAGGATAATGTGAATAAGAAAGTGAATTAGGAAGGAAGACGATAAGGACATTTTTAAGTAGGAGCAAGGGCAGGAAAGACTAAAGAGAGGATCTCCTTTATATCTTTGTTAAGATTACATGTTAAAAAAATACTTGAGTCACTTAACAATTTTGCAAAATCAAATGGAATTAAGCCTTTTTATTTGCTGTGCTCAGATGAGTGAAGAACTCTGAGATACAATTGTTTTTCTAAAGGACTAAACAAAAAAGTGGGAGAGGGCTTTTTCCTGTTTATTTTCTTAGAAAATAACTTGAGTGCTGCTTAGGAGAACAAGTTTTTCAATATGCATTTGTTTATGTTTTTTTGTTCTTAGAGGAATTATAAAGCTCTAAAAGTAAATGGCTGTTAGGTTTCTCCCAACCCCTCTTCTCTTTTTCACTTCTCTCTGTTTTCTAATATTTGTGTGTAAATTCTTTTAAAATGTATGCTCATATGCTCATGTAAGTTTCTCTGTAACAATACATATATCATACAATTTTAACTTTTTAAAAAAATTTTCTTTTATTCCCTCATATGCCTAGAGTGCTTCCCCCCCCCCCCCCCCCCCTATTAGCCTTCAAAAGTAACTTGTTTTATGTCTGTGGGAGAACATCTTACAGGAAAGGATATAAAGCTCAGTCTAATTAATTTATCAAAAATGAGGTGTGACTTGATTTGAAGCATGCAGGGACTTTTTTGTGGTAAGAGTTTCTGTAATAAGTCTTGTTAATTTAGTGACAAGAAACATTGTAAAAACAAATGGCCAAAAGCTGCAACCAGGCAAATTAAAAATGAGATGTACATTTTTAATAGCATGAAAATCACTCTAAGAATTTATGCAGGAGTAGTAATGGAGTATCCATGTATTCTTACTACACACTTTTAAATAAAGATTTTAGATCTGTTTATATGGTCTTTAGTAGATCTAAGCACAGGCAATCTTATGTTTCTTTTGGAAGAACTTTATAATTTGCTTAAATTTGAATACAACATTGAAAATGCATTCTGACAGCTGCTGCCCTTCAAGATGCCATTCAGAGCAGAACAAACTAGTTTTTCAAAGAAGTCGCTTATGGCGTGCAAACCTTTTTTCCCCATTGCTCTTTTCTAAGTACACTATCGTAGGTTTTCAGTCCAGAGCAGACACTTCGTGAAATACTTGTATTTAATGTCAGCATCAGGTCCTTAACATAAAACCCCACTTGAAAAGGTATTTTCTGGGGATTACACATTTAAGTGAAGGTCCAAATATGTTAGTAATCAAGCCCTCACTTGGAAGTAAACATCACATTACGCTAATTACTTTAGTTAAGTTTGTGCATCTGAAAATGCGAACTTTTGCTCACTGTCCCTGGTATTGTTCTTGTCTTTATTGTAGAGTACTAGAACTTAGGTCTTGTATTTCCTTCAGTTGTAGATACTTATGAACCATATTGTGACCTAAGGTATTTTTCTTGGATAAAACTATGACTATGGTTAGCAATTATGTATGATAAATGCCATGGTATTCCCTCTTCTGTATTCAGGAATCAGAGGGAAACAGTTTTTACAATGAATAGTCTTTTTAATCACCTTTTAGTCAGAAACTTCTTTCTTGAAAAAGGGGTATAAATGAAAGGAGTAAAAGAACATAATCTTGCCAGGTGGAAGAATAAAAGGTATCCATGTGGATGCTCTTGATATGGAGGAGCATTAGGTAAATTTAAATGAAGTTTCCATTGGCAAGAAAGCTTTAATATATTTTTCTTACAAACTTTACCTGAAAATTACATAAATATTATTTAAAACTAGCTTATAGTTTAGCAGTTTAATTACCGAATTTATGATCAAATACAGTGAATCAAATGTAAAGTCAGATATAAGTTTTTATTTGTGTGTTTTCTCAATATGATGATGGACACAGCAAATAGTCTCACAACTTAAAAGATAAGTGGGCATAACCAAACTTCTTAATTGCACCAAGTTTGTGAAGCTTCAGAATTAATGTCTTTACTGTAGCGGTGGCGTTGGTTGAATCTGTACACCAGTCTCTGAAGCTTGCAGTAAAGTGCAGAAAGTAACCTAGTTTGTGTTCTTCCTTATAATGAAAACACGAAGTAAAGGCTTTTTATAAGTGTGTTTTGTAATGGAAATTTTAGCAGCCTTTTGAATGAACAATTATGTCTTTGTTTCCATGGAGCTAGCACTAAAATAGCTCAAGAGGAGCACGGTGGTATTAAGAATGCTATGTTGGGGCTGCTTTAGGGAACTTTCCACTTGATCTGGTCAAGGCAATTTCAGTCAAAGAATTTGCCAGAAAAATGTTAACCAATCAAAAGTAAAATTCAGGATGATATTTGCTTTATTGAAGCTTGATTTAGTAAATGTTTTCTGTGCTCCTTACTTCCCTGAAGCCTTCCATTCAGCAATAGGAACTTTGTCACTTTTGTTTATAAACACTGCAGTGGTAACTTCACCCACAGTCTCTCAGCTACAGGGAGGTATGTGATGATAGTCAGGTTGCTTGAGTTTCGGGGAGTACATTTCTCCGTTTATTAAGAAGTGTACTTGGACTCTGGAAAATTTTGGTTTCATTTAGTTGTGAAATTGAAGTGGGAGGGGGATAGTGGTGTGTTGAGTTTATTTATTCATTTAAAGTTTGGGGTCATTAAACTGTTTATTTTGTAGATCTCTCTATGGTTGTTTAGGATGTCTCGAAGTGTAGAATCATAGAATCAGTTACAGTGGAAAAGACCTTCAAGGTCATTGAGTCCAACCATTAACCCAGCACTTCCACATCCACCACTAAATCGTGCCCCTCAGTGCCACACCTGTATGTCTTTTAAATACTTTCTGGGTGGGGACTCAACCACATCCCTGCACAGCATTTTGTAATGTTTGTTAACCCTTTCTGCAAAGAATTTTTATTTGTAAAGTGTTTAGTGCCTAATCTCCTAGTTTTTTGGGGTGGTAGAACCTGAAACTGAAATCCTGATCCTGATGATTATTTTAGGGTAGGTTTTTAGTAGCTGTTTTCCAGCATAAGGAGAGTAATTGAAAGTGACAAGTTGATACTGAAGGTGTAATGTGTTTTCACCTGTGGGAGGCAATCCAAAGGTTTGAAATATCATCCATGGTTTTGTGGTCACTGATGACTGTGAAGGTATGTACTTCTCTCATGGGACCTCTTGTATTCTAGGGAGTAAGATTCTTACTCTTCTCTCTCTTCACCCCCTTAAAACTCTTCAGCAGCACCAGGCAAGGGATGCTGCTGTATCTCTTCTGTAATGGAAAGAAAACCCTTAACACAGACATCACTCCTTATTGCTAGATTTTGATCTGTATTTAGGAAAGTGTGTAGTTTGTATCTCAGCTGGGAATATCAGAAGAAAACAAAAAGCAATTTGGTTTTTTTTTTTCTGTTCCCTTCCATTTTAACCTTAGACTGACTGGTAGCCTTAACACGTCATTTTAGCATATATAATTAGATTATTAAACACAGTGGCAATGAAAAAAAACAACCAAAACCAGAATAAAACCAAAACTTCAGGAAGTCTGGGAAAATAACAAATGGATCCCAAACATATCCTTTATAGCTTGCAGAATAAAAGCAGTGCATGTTTAGTGTCAGATATTTAACCAATTATTTCAAAAGCCTTCAAAAATTTTGCAGCATAGGTGTCCTAAACACAATGTAATGGCTGACTTTTTTCTAGCTGTGTCACTGTAAACTATTTCATCTGGCCAATGTGGTGTTCCTTTGTTTTGAGACAGTCTGGCACATATGGATTTGGGAAATACCTGGGGCTTCAACAGCTGTGGCACCTGAAAAGTTCTTCGGAGATTGTTGTTCTGTTGATGTAAGGCAGGACATCTGTGCTCTGAATACTTGCTAGAGTACCTGGTTGTCTGACCTTCATCTAGCCGTCTTTTTTCTTTACACTTATGTTTGGTGCAACCCTTTTCTCCCTATCTGATCTTCAGCTCTCAAACCTTAGTTGTGTTCCTGCCTTACTATTTGAATCGACTTCATCCAGCTAGTGCCTTTCTGACTTTAACCGTTCATTTGGACTTCTGTAGCTGAAGAAACTTTGTCTTTCTTTAGCAGATAGTGAGAAGAGGATAGTTACAACTACCATGTATTTATCAGATATTTATTTCACCAATAGTCAACATCCCAAAGAATCAGATGAATAGGCCTGTATGAGTCAAAAAATGTTATCCACCCATGAAATATCTTGAGGAGGTTGTATGTACTTCCATAGTTACTTGTCCTTTATCTTGGTGTCATCTCCCATGTTGATTTGAATTACAGTGATTTGAACAAAAATATTTTTTCATTGATATTTAGGGTTTTGGTTCCCTTAATTAAAACTGACTTTGAAATGTCTATCTAATCTATCTGTTATGATTTTAAAAAGTCTTCTGCAAGGAAAGATTAGTCTTTGTTTTCAGACTAGGTTATAAAACTCAATTAAACAGATGTTCTGAAATTTACTAAGCCTCTTGCAGAGACTTTTAGGTAGGCTGTTTTTAATAAAATTGAGAAACTGTAGTATTTTGGTGTGCTCAGCATTAAATACTAAGTGCTGTTGAGTAAAGGTATGTGTAAACTGAATTCTTAATGTTTACTGATATTCCAGATTGTCTGGTGACCCCTTTTTGTAATCAGCCAGATTGCATGCAGGATATTCTTGTGGTCCCCAGCCAGAATTATCCTGTTATCTGCTTGAAGGTTCACCTGACTAACTGCAGTATGAATCATCACCTCTTGTTCTGTCTGAAAACATGGCATTGTATTGAAACTTTTTGGTATAAATTTGATTTTTTATTTTTGGATTTTTTTTTTCTACTTCTAATTAACCTACATATAAATACATGTACTTTATGCAGGACAAATATTTACAAAAGCCTGAGCAGAACTGAAAAAAGTTGAGCTTGCATACTGTAGCTGGGGAAGCACCAGAGTCTGATCACTTCATAGACAGCTGTCTTCTGGGAGATTGCATATGAGGAGCATTATCAGGGCTTTCCTAGCATCTTTCCTGTGCTTGAACTTGGTAATATACATACCTTATGTATGTCATCTTAGTTACCCAGTGTTGGCTCTATTTTTGTTTGGTCTGGACATCTTCTGGAAATAAATATTTGAAGAAAGAAATTCATAAGCATGATTAGTATCTGCAGTTAAGCTCATTTCTGCATGTTATAAATCACTGTTTATTGGACAGCTAAGAGGTTCATACAGCTTATACTTCTAGTAGAACTGTACAAAGATTTGTCAGTATTTTCGATTTTGAACATGTACTTTCAGAATTTTCTCAGATCGGATCCTGTCTTTCACAACCATTTGCAAGACTTCTAATATTTGAACAGTCTTTTTGTAAAGAAACCTTAATAGCTTTACTTAGTAGCTAAGTGGAATATTCTTCTTTCTGTAATTTGAAGCTGCTTGTGTTGTTGTTGCTGATTTTTGCTCTTTGAAAATATGGAAATTACTTTTCTTTTTAGTTTTTTTTCCAGATTTGACAATTTCATATTAAAGCAGAAGGAAAAATACCCTGTGATACTCCAGTGTCCTATAGCTTGTATATGAAACTGTAAGCATCCGACCGTAGTGGCTTTTGTCACAAAATGTGATAGATAAGACATTTAGTCATCCATGTCTTTTGTCACATGATTTCTTGTTTTCACATATTGTGAGTGTTAAGTCTTGTTTAGTTGTCATCACATACATCTTAAAATGCATTTTCTAAAGAATATGATATTTTCATTATTTTCACAGCATGCAACTTTTAACCTGGGATATTTTAATATTTATTTAACTAAACATGATTACAAATTTGTGTTTATTGTCTTGTGGTTCTGGTTGCTGTTGATATTACAAATAATTCTGTGCTACATGAAAGAATAAATAGCATTTAAAATATGAAATATATTTAAGTGCTCAGTCTGTGAAAAGACTTTATCTTTCTTACATGTTTAGACACCTTAAGTGTCTAAACCTGTGTGAGAGAGAGAGAAGCTTCCAGTAAATCTGTAATAATATGAAGTCTCCAGAGGTTGAGTAAAACACCTGATATGGAAAATCTCATTTTAAATCTTTAAAAGATAAAAATGCGTAGAGATATGTCTAGAGAATTAGTGGAAATTTTGTGGTCCAAAGAGAGAGAGGATGATTGTTGAATTTTGGTGATAGAGGTAGTAACATACTACTTTGCCATCCATAAGTGCGCTGTATGAGTCCGTGCCTTGTGAGAACTAAATGACTCAAAATTATTCTAAAATGTCTTTCGATTGAAATTTGGCAGTTTTGTGGCTTTGATGAGAAACAGTGGAACACAAAACTGTGTAATGAATACTTACTGTTCTTTTAGCACAGAACTCTAAGCTTGATATAGACTGCAACCCATGTTATTTTCAGTCATTTCTTAGACACAAATTATCATAGAATATCTTGAGTTAAAAGGGACCCATAAGGAACATCAAGTCCAACACTGCTCCTGATGGGACTACCTAAAACTTAACTCTATGTCTAAGAGTGTCATCCAGGCACTCCCGAACTGTGACAGAGTTGGTGCTATGACCACTTCCTTGGGGAGTTTGTTCCAGTGAAGATCACCATCTCAGTGAAGTTTTTCCTAGTGTCCAGTTGGAGCTTTCCCTGTTCATTCTGTTTCCTCATGTTCTGTGGCTGATCAGTACCTCCCACTCCTCTGCCCTCCTTGAGGAAGGTGTAGAATGTGATGAGGTCACCTCTCAGCAATGCGTTCACCCCTGAGCCTTTTCTTGTCCAAGCTGAATACACCAAGTGAACTCAGCTGGTCCTCATAAATTCTTTGCCCTCAAGACCTTTCACCATCTTGGTTGTTCTCCGCTGGACACACTCTAATAGTTTGATGTCCTTATATTGTGGTGCCCAATACTGCACACGGTACAGGTGGGGCCACACCAGTGCAGAGTAGACCAGGACAATCACCTCCCTTGATCAGCTGATGGTGCTGTGCCTGATGCAACCCAGGATACAGGTGGCCCTTTTGGCTTCCAGGGTACACTGTTGACTTATATTCAACTTGCCATCAACCAAAACCCCCAGATTCCTTTCCACAGACCTTTTCTCCAGCTTTTCATCCCCCACTTTGTACATATAACCAGGATTATGCCCATCACATAGGAGATGGGCACAGGTGGATAATCCAGTACTTGCTCATGTTAAATTTCACATGGTTGGTAATTACCCAGCTCTCTAGTTTATCCACATTTCTCTGTAAGGCCTCTCCACCTTCAAGGGAGTCCATAACTTCTCCTAATTTAATATCATCATCCAAGTTACTTAATGTACATTTGATTCCTGCATCCACATAATTTATAAAAACATTGCAGAGCACTAGCCCTAAGATTGAGTGCCAGAGAGCTCCACTGGTGAACAGCTGCCATCCAGCCTGATCTGACCCCATTTACTACAACTCTTAGAGCCCAACCCATAAGCCAACTGCTCATCCATGCTCATTATTCTGGACTTGTCTAGCCGTATGCTGGACATTTAGTCCAGAAAGACACTTTGAGAGATGGTTTCAAAAGCTTTGCTGAAATAAGAAAAAGCCACATCTACTGACTTCCTTAGTCAGCTAGTTGAGTGACCTTGTCAAAAAGGGAAATTAATTAGTAAAACAGAAACACATAGTTGCAGAGAGGTTGAGCTGCCGTGTAATGAGGTATTAGAAAATGTACTAAATGCGAAACATCCAAATGGCAGCTGATGGCATACGTTTTGAAGTAGAAAATATTCATTAAGCTAATTCAGTATTAACAGTCAATCTTCATGTGTCAATATTCCTAACTTTTATGGTTTGAGATAAAATTACAGTTATTGATTTCAGGAAAAATTTGAAAATAATTAACAGTTTTGGAATGTCTAAAAGGACCTATATAATGTCTTTTGAAAATTATATTTTAAATATGATTTGATCTGGAATATCAAGAAAGTAATCAGATAAGAGAGATTTATAGAAATTACTGTTTAGTCTTCTAAGATATTTAAAATGTCTTGAACTGAGGCAGCAAGCATTATGGGAATTTTGATAACAGGGTACTTTACACCAACTGGGTTTGCTTTTGCATACTTGCTGTGTCATTAAAGGTAGTTTGGATAGCTGCCTTTTTTTTTACTTGTTGGCATTAAGGGCTTTATACATATTTTTATATGTAAACTTAGCCTTACATACTTTGTCTATTACAGTTTTTACATTTTTATTTTAATTGGAGTACCTCTGAAATCACTTCTTAAAAGTGCAATTAATGTGACTTGTGTTGATTAACAACGCAGTAAGTTTTAAAATTCTAACTAAAATCAGAGCAGATGTTATTAACAAAACTGTTTCATGTAATAAGGACACTTGTCACATGAGTGTTTGTCAATATGGAGTCTCCTTTAAATGTACTCATGCCTTAAGTGAATCAATTTACTTAGTGTATCTTGTGCACACTGTATGTCCATTTGTTCTGGTACAGGTCTAAAAACTAGGAAGGCCATGACCATCCCCACTTCTCTCTTCTACCAGGTGAGCAAGATGGAATCTAATAGCATTCAATCCGTGATACTGCAATCTCAGATCTTTAACCTGTCACAAAACAGACAAGAAAACCTCCACTTCCAAAAAAACCTCTACCCAAGGCAATGTAATCTTGAATGAACCTTTGAAATCTTTAAATCTTTATTCTGATTTTGAATTAATTAAGCTTCCTCCTGTAGTGCCAGTATAGAGTGGTTGACATGGCCCTTAAACTAGAGTGAAACATGACCAGGAAGCGTTTCTCCCTCTCTCCCAACTTGTGCATTCTCCTCATGTCACACATGGATCTGTGCAGTTGGACTAAGCAGCCTTCTTTAGCATGGCTGTTGCTATCAGAACCTCAGTGGGGGGAGTTTTGTGTGTATCGAGCTGCTCTTGTATTGCAGCAACTACTTAGCTTTGATCAACATCAGGTTAGGAGGAAAGCTGGTAAAAAAATCCATCTTTGTTAATGAGGGAAAAATGAAATTTGAATTTTTCCGTGTCAGTCAAACTTGCAGTATGTTAGTGAAATGCAGATCTGAGTCAATAGCAAAGGGAGGAGGCAGTGTCTAGACTTGATCAAATTTGCGGTACTTTCACTGGTATTGAAAATAGTGTTATTTACAGTACTTGAGATTACTTTTGAACACAGAGGAGACATTTGGAAGTTGTGTGACAATATCTCAATGGATGATTCTTTCCACATGAAACTCTATAGGAAAAGCACTCAAAAAAGCACTCAAAGAAGTAAAACCTCAAGGCTCGGGTGGAACTGAAGGGGAGTGACATACTTCTTAAGGTGAAGTTTGACACCAGAAGCTTCACCAGTACTTCTTGGAGTACCAATTGATAGAGATTCATATACTTTCAAGTGATAAAAGTTCGTGACACTGCCGTACTTCATTTGCAAATATTATGGTTCTGAGTAGGTGTAATAACCTTGTTACAAAAAAATTAGAGCATGCCCTGTTTTTATTTGGACATGATGCCCACTTTATGAGCGAGCTATTAATTTTCTTCTTGTTGTTAAGAGCAGTCACAATTTGGTTTTGCAACTTTTCATTCTGGTTAGCTCATTATGACTAAATACGTTTTCTTTTGTGGATTTTCCTGCTGCCTAGACAAATGAGAAATGTACAGAAGACAAAGAAACATAGAGTATTTGGTTAGTTACTTAAACCTTCAGAATCAAAACAAAGCCATCCATTGTTTAAAAAAAAAAAAAATTAGAACAATCTAATCTGGTTACTGGAGTTCAAAGTTCTGATAGTGCTATGGCTGGAAAAAGGCTTCCCTCATGTACTTCTGTAACTTCTGTTGTGGAAAGTATTTATATGTGACATTTTTTGAGGAGATAAGCCCCAACTATATCTTAAATGGAAGGGTTCCAAGAAGAATGAACGGAATAATTTTTTGTTCCAATTGTTGAAACAATTAAAAATGAAGTAGTTTATTTGGAGAATACAGTCATGTTTATTACCCATATTCACTAAGTTAAGAATATCATTAGATTTGCCATGTAATAAAAGTTGGGAGGAATCTTGGAAAGAGTGATGGTTGGACTTCTGTTCAAGATTTTACAGTCATTTTAATGACTATGTTCTTGCAAAATTGTTCTCAGCTGTTTACACATAGGATGAATTGGCATACTCACTTTTGATTGTTATCAATTTGATTAAAGTTAAAATTTTTCTACTTTGCCAGTTGATAATTGTTTTTGAAGACTTCACTTCTGAAAGAGCTTTTACGGATTATGATTATTCAAATAGCACTGTTTTTTCCATTTATATAACTGTTCTATTTCCTTTGGAGTAACAATCAAGTACTGGTTCTGTTTTACACCAGACAAAAAGGGAAAACCACACTCCCCATGTTAATCATAATGAAGTAAGACAGATCTCTGAATATGTTTGGGAACATTTTCATGTAAATTAAAATTTTTATATTTTATTAGTTATGAAAATATAAATTAATGTTAGATATTTATTAAAATAAGAAAATGCATTTCATAAGGTAAAATTGCAGAATAGCGAAATCATATTTTCAGGTTGCTTTTCTTGAAGTATCTTTGTTGCTCTTTAAGATTTCACGTATTAAGGGTTCAATTTGGAGTGCTTGAACCAGGATCTGAAAAGTATTTTTGATAGATTCTTCTGGATTTATGGCATTAAATATTTTTAAATAATTAATCATAACTGCAGTTCCTTTTTATATTTTATTCCCCTTTCTAGATTGCGTAAGAAGTTGAAAGGGGATGGAAAGTAACTGAATCCAGCCATTTGAATAGGCCTTGTTTTGAAGTCCCTTCCTTTCGTTACTGTTCAGTAATTCATACTTTCCCCCAAAATGGAAATGTGTGTAAGTTCTTTTGAGATGATGAAAAACTAGTCAAATATGAAATTTGACTGATGCCTTACACGAAATACGTCTAATTAGGGTTTTTGTTTGCTCTTTTTTTTTAATACTTCCTCATTTCAATTAGGTGACTGGGGTTTTTTTTTTCATTTTTAATAAAAAAGGTGTATTAAACTTCTTTGTGTTCTAATTTCTTTTCTGAATGTGACTGAAGAATATGTTAGGCATCACTAAACATAATCACTTCAAATGAAAACTGTGATAATTTTAGAACCAAAGTCTTTATTAATAAGAAATGGCTACATAGAAGGAGAGTGATTAAAAATGTTTTCTAGTGTGATTAAAACCCTCTTTCAGACCTCTCCTCCTATTTATTTTTAATTCCTCTTACTAATAATTTACTTCTACTGAATAGAGGTAAATCTTATTTAGGTCCTGAGAAAAAAATTTGTTGTAAAATTGTTTGTACTTTGGCAATTTTTGTACAAATTTCCCTTTGAATGCAATGAAGAACACTTGATTTTCCTCCATTGTGTAAGATCTACTCATGTAATTATTTACACTTCATCTGTAGTTGTGTTGTAATCAAATTAGACAACATGTGGTCTCAGTTTTACCCAGCTACATGATACCTTGAAAAGAATGCTTAGAACAGATAGAGCTGTGTAATTAAATTTGCAGATGGAATGTTTGAAACTCAGACCACAGGAATATTGTTTTCCAAATCTGGGTCTGTGTTTTGGAGAGACAATTAAAGAGCATTCTTGAGTGTTCCTTCTAAGGTTCATCCTGCGTTAGTTGAGTAAATATAGCATCAAACAATAAGAAATGATAAGACATGGAGTGTCTTGCTGAAAAAATATTGTTGCCTATTCACCATATTTTTTTGTAAGCACTTCTTTTGGATTTTTTTTAATTCTTCTTGTTTGGTTTTTTTTTTTGTTTAAGTGAACTAGCTAAGGGATAACCATTTACTGCTGAGAGAATGGTACCTTTTCTATTTTAGTGTTGAGGGAGAAGAGACTTTAGTATCCTTATTCTTTATTAAAAGAATTATCCTTTCATTTGGAACTGTGTTTAGCAGTTGTGTATAAATGTAACTTATGATGGGAACCATAAATGCGAAAGGAGATATTTGGTGGTGTTTACAGAGACATATGGTGCTTATGTTACTGCATTTTTTTTTGTGTACATATTTACAAGAATGAATATGTGGTGCAGTTAACATTTTTGAATGTTTTTTCAGAAGTCTATTTCCTCCTTATCTCCTAACAAGTAATAGAGGGTCTAACTTCATTTTTCATATCTTCTACTCTATATTAACTGTGCACTCTCACAGATGTTCTTATAAATGGCCTTGCAGTTATGTTAGATTTGTGGAAAATGTTTCTGTTCTTAGTAGCAATCAGCAAAGCAAATTAAATATTAGGAAGCATTAATAAGGAAAAAATGAGCAATACAAGAGTAATTTTTATGAAAATCTATAAATTAGTGATACGTCTGTACTTTGAATGTTGTATGAAGTTCTGGTGATTTCCAGTCTCAAAAGAATATATTAGAAATAGCAAAAAGTATGAAGGGTAAGAAGTGTGATTAAACATGGATTTCAGATGAGAAGTGACTTAACAAAGTAAGATTCTTCAGCTTGGAAAAGAGATGACCAAATGTATTTGAAACAGGTGAATAAAGGGAAGGATGTGATCAAAACCACTTGTGTTCTGCTTTTTAAAATGCAAGAAGTAGAGGGCTGAAATTAAATAATCCTGCATCAGATGTATAACAAGATATCTTTGCACAAATCATAGGGAAAACGTGTGACTCATTAACTTATTACTGTGGGCTGTAAAGGATCCAAAAATTTGNAAATTTCCCTTTGAATGCAATGAAGAACACTTGATTTTCCTCCATTGTGTAAGATCTACTCATGTAATTATTTACACTTCATCTGTAGTTGTGTTGTAATCAAATTAGACAACATGTGGTCTCAGTTTTACCCAGCTACATGATACCTTGAAAAGAATGCTTAGAACAGATAGAGCTGTGTAATTAAATTTGCAGATGGAATGTTTGAAACTCAGACCACAGGAATATTGTTTTCCAAATCTGGGTCTGTGTTTTGGAGAGACAATTAAAGAGCATTCTTGAGTGTTCCTTCTAAGGTTCATCCTGCGTTAGTTGAGTAAATATAGCATCAAACAATAAGAAATGATAAGACATGGAGTGTCTTGCTGAAAAAATATTGTTGCCTATTCACCATATTTTTTTGTAAGCACTTCTTTTTGATTTTTTTTAATTCTTCTTGTTTGGTTTTTTTTTTTGTTTAAGTGAACTAGCTAAGGGATAACCATTTACTGCTGAGAGAATGGTACCTTTTCTTTTTTAGTGTTGAGGGAGAAGAGACTTTAGTATCCTTATTCTTTATTAATAGAATTATCCTTTCATTTGGAACTGTGTTTAGCAGTTGTGTATAAATGTAACTTATGATGGGAACCATAAATGCGAAAGGAGATATTTGGTGGTGTTTACAGAGACATATGGTGCTTATGTTACTGCATTTTTTTTTGTGTACATATTTACAAGAATGAATATGTGGTGCAGTTAACATTTTTGAATGTTTTTTCAGAAGTCTATTTCCTCCTTATCTCCTAACAAGTAATAGAGGGTCTAACTTCATTTTTCATATCTTCTACTCTATATTAACTGTGCACTCTCACAGATGTTCTTATAAATGGCCTTGCAGTTATGTTAGATTTGTGGAAAATGTTTCTGTTCTTAGTAGCAATCAGCAAAGCAAATTAAATATTAGGAAGCATTAATAAGGAAAAAATGAGCAATACAAGAGTAATTTTTATGAAAATCTATAAATTAGTGATACGTCTGTACTTTGAATGTTGTATGAAGTTCTGGTGATTTCCAGTCTCAAAAGAATATATTAGAAATAGCAAAAAGTATGAAGGGTAAGAAGTGTGATTAAACATGGATTTCAGATGAGAAGTGACTTAACAAAGTAAGATTCTTCAGCTTGGAAAAGAGATGACCAAATGTATTTGAAACAGGTGAATAAAGGGAAGGATGTGATCAAAACCACTTGTGTTCTGCTTTTTAAAATGCAAGAAGTAGAGGGCTGAAATTAAATAATCCTGCATCAGATGTATAACAAGATATCTTTGCACAAATCATAGGGAAAACGTGTGACTCATTAACTTATTACTGTGGGCTGTAAAGGATCCAAAAATTTGAGAGTTCAGAAACTAATCAGGGAAATTAATGGAAGAAAATCTATTGGCTTTTTGGAACAAAGATATAATTTCTGAAGTAGAAAATTCCCATGTCACAAGACTGGGAGATTAGGATACTACAATGGAGAAAATTCAGTATATGCCTATGCTTTTCGTGTACTTTTTGCAGGTATTTGGCCTCTTGTCATTGAGTTTCAAATGCTGAGTAATGAAGATGCAACAAGCTTCTTTCATAAGGGAAACTCTGACCATGAAGAAATTGTTTCTTGCACTTATTTATCTGCCTTTCAGTTTCCTCCTTGAAAATTATCCACTGTGGGTAGAGTTGCATTATTGACATCTATCCTCTCTACAATTCTATAAATTAAAGAGAAGATTTCATTGGATGAAAAACTGCATAATAAATTAAAAAGAGGGGAAGAAAGCAATTAGGATGCACTTGTGGCTTTGTAAAACAGCTTCTTGTGGTCTGTGTGGTGCTTCCTTTAGTGATTGAGGTTTTAGGTTTTATCATTGCATAAAGTCTTAAATTATTAATGACAGCTAAAAACCTGTGGGAGTCCAGTCACAAACTAGAACAATTATCTTACACTACCTGTGAGTTTAGAGAAGGAAAGGGGACAAATGCTGACAAATCTGGTTAAAAAAATCTTAGTCTTGTAAGTCTTAGTATCAGCAATTGCCTGTATAAACAGGAGGAGTTTCTTCTTGTAAGGACTTGAAAAAAATAATTTGGATGAGAGAAGCTTTAAGAGGTTTTTAAATCACAATTCCTGTCCTTCATCATGTGCACTTTTGAGGACAAGAAAAATATAACAAGTAGTATAATTTCTTGTGATTTTCTTAAAAATAAAAATAAAATTGTATAGACTGTTTTTGTTGAGTATTTAGTGATTATGATTGTTTAGCAAACTTCAGGATACCAAAACTGAAAAATCACAGGAGTTATATTGCCATTGATAGAGAATCTGGCTGTTGATTTTCTCAACACTTTTCCCAACCATTACATCATAAATTCTTGTATATGTGTAATGTGATAGTATTCCTCATTTTTTCACCTACTAAATAGCATTCTGTGGTTGTAAATTATTGTATTTAGTGAGAAATTATCAATGTTTTTTGTACTAATTAATTAGATTTAGTAGTGTTTTGTTAGCTATAAATTAAAATTTATATGACAAAATGCACTTACCAAGGGAACTAAGTAAGCTTTGAGGTAAAACCATGCTTTTGATTATGCTATATTATACATTTGATTTTGCTTATTTATAAAATATAGTCAATGGGCCTTTCAGTCTTAACAAGAATTAGGTAGATCCTACAGGAAACCTTTGCTAAAGTTCCATTAATAAGTTGAACTCTATAATAGATACGATTTTGTTATTATTTACTACAATCTACATACCTTTTTAATAGGAAAAATTGTGTTTGGCACTTCCTTATTTACTGTTGGCTCTCTTTCACCTAGTTATGTCACATGTAGAGAATTAAATGGAACTATATCACATGTCCAACATTAGTTCTATAATCGCTAAAGAATCACTGTACAGAAATGACTGAGGGTTTTTCACTGTGCTGAACACTGGTTTGTTTTCTCCGATGTTAACTTTTGTGAGGAAGAGGGCTGTATGGCAAGCAGTTAATGCTTTTGGCATCTAATTGAAAATGGAAGGTTGATGAAAATGATGGTGTTGAAATTGATTGTAGTTTCACAAGCTGGTGATGAGCATTGCCATTTGAAAGTTTCGAAATACTGATACCGACCAAAAAATGTTACTAAATATCTCAAAATTATTGATGTAAGCAAGCCAGCAGGATGTTGAGGATTAAGGACACTTTGTTCTTCCCATTAAGTCCCTGCTTTTCAGCAACATGAAGTTGAAGGTAAGACCACTGCTGTGCACCTCTCACTTGAGTGTTCTTTGAGATCATTTATGGTATTGTGGCTTGCCTGGCCTGTGACTCTGCCACTAGTCATTAATGTGACATCTATAGGTATCAGCTGGAAAAAGGCACTGTCAACTTTAGCCTTCTAAGTTGTTTTGGTTTTAAATATTTCGTAGCCATAATTTATAGTTTCCAGGCTTTTCAGAGTTTTAGAGTGTTTTGTGACAAGAGGGAAATGAAACATTTCAAAATTAAAGCAGTTAAAGATCCTTAAGAAAATCAAAACTTAAGAGAAAGGTGGACATGAGCGTGGCACACTTCAAAAATTGATTATATAATTTTAGAAGTTAAAGTAGGTATTAGATAGCTTAGAATGACAGGAATATAAGTAGTTCCTTTTCTTACCAGACAACAGTGCAGTGTTATAAAAAAAGCAATCTGGGTTTATGGCAACTGGTATTTAGCACAGTAAGTGACTTGCATGTGTTGGTATGTAAGAGGGCTCCTTAATAGTCAAGAAAAAGCAGGTAGTGCCAGCAAAGAGCAACCATTTTGCCTCTCTCTGTGCCTCAGAGGAAAGGAGGTTACAGTAAGAGAGCCTGCAGACTCTTTCTTTTAGATTTACAGACTAACTTACAGGCTAAAGGTCAATATATGATGACTGATTAGCAGAAGATAGTGGGCTAGGTACGTGGTGTACGGGCTTTGTCTTTGTGGTGTGTGGCTATTTTCATGATCTTAACCAAAGTGTATAGTTACCACAAACACCATAATCCTCACGATCAACATCCCTTTTCATGTTTTTCTTCTCAAAAAAGTTATTATTAAGTTATGTGTCCTCGATGTTCCTGGGAACAATCCCTCAGACTATTCTGAAATAAACCCCATCATTTTCCAAGACTTAAATTCTGTTAACTATTTGCAATTTATTCTGGTCAAAGAATGCATCTGTGAGTTAACATAGAAGAATACAAATTGCTTTGACAAGTACATTTAAATAATAACAAATGAATAAAATAAAAATAAACCCCAGTTGTTTTGATTTACTGGCAATTTTTGTTGACGAAAATTGTCTATTAGTACTTATTGAAAATACATTCTGTTTGCTTCTGCAAGTGAAATTGGGAAAACAGGAGTGTGTATGTTCTAGGATTTTTTCAGTTTTTTCTTTTAAAAACAGACATTACTTTCTGCAGAAACATTTTGTGGGATGTTGTGCAATTCAAATCAGATTTAAACCAATGTGTACTTAGAGTGTTTTGATGATGTTCTCTGATAACTATGTTAAACCTCTGCAATGTTTGCTTTACAGAGATTTTTCAAATTACTTAAAAAAACAGCAAAAACCCCAAAAGCTACATATAGTTTATGACTCTTGAAAAATAAGGGTTGCTGATGACCTATTAGATTTAGCTGTGCAAGTTACATCAGTACAAATGTGTAGTCTTATTAGCAGAAGAGGCTACAAATGTAGTTGTCAAAAACATTTATTTTCTGAGTACCTTTTTGTAACTTTTGTAACTCTTGGTTATTTCAATTTTTTTTTACTTCTCTTCTGGCAAACCTAATCTGCTTTGTTTTATTTTCTAAACTATTTTTAACTGTTCTCTTTTTTGAGGTAAGGAGGGCCCTTATCTGACAGACGGATTTCTGCTTGATTAAGTCAAATAGCCCAGTTTGTATTTTGTTATTTTGTTATTGTTTATTGTGCATTGTTGTTTGGGATTTTTCTGTCTAAGCCTCTATGATACTTAGAAAAGGTCTGACTTTGTCAAGTATGTGCTTAAAAAAGCAGGGTAGAGAAGGAATCATAATTTTCTCCTAGCAAACTGTTAAGTCATACTATTAACTAACTAAGTTATACAGAGTTGTGGTCTATCTTAGTGTAATGATACTTGTCTCAGTAAATCATACGTATACTTGACTGCAGTTGATCTGCCACTGGTTTTAATGCTTTGTTGTAACACACACTTGTATTAATACTGGTGTGCTGCATATGATATGGCAGTGTACCCATAATTCTAATTTTAAGGTGTTCTAAACATACCTGTACAATATTTTTCTCTAGATCTGTGCCTTATTCAGAAGAGCAGTTCTGTGACTTTTCCCCCCCCACTGAAACATCTTTGGTATTTTATTTATTTAATTTCTATTTGATATTTATATTGTCAGAGGAGCAAGTTAATAAAGCTCAGCTAGTCTGACCTGGATAATTATGGGTTATATCTGTTACCACAATTCTGATGTACTGCAGTATTCCTACAGAATTCCTACTATAGCAAGTATAGTTCAAACCATGCCTTGATATTGTGCTCTTTTAAAACTAGATAATGTATTGTCATTTCCATCCGTCAGGGTTTGGGAGATTTCTTTTGCCAGGAACTTTCAGCCAAAGAATTTCAACACCTCATCATGATAAAAAAAATCAGACACTATTCAGGATTTAATATATAGGACAGGTTTTTTGAGCAGCACAACAGAATTATTTTTTTGTCTTCCTTGCACCAAAACAACTTGTAATTGTGATACTAGGAATCCATGAAGAGAGTCTAGAGCCATGTCTTCAAGACACATGTAACTCACTTCAACTACACAGAAATCTTTGTTTCTTAGGTACTGTACCTTTAAGGGAGTTTGTTTGGAACAGCTTGCTGAAGTGACTTAATGATGCTGTTGCCATTACTTCAACATTACCATTGTCATTAGATAAGCATGGACAACTGCTTTTTTTTCAGGGCTTATCAAATGATAAAACATTTCTTGTGGGAGGAGTAATGGAATTGTAGGACTGGATTAAATGGGTCTTGACAGACATGTACCTTGTGTCTGTTACAATCTTTAATTGCACATTCTAACGTGTACGCTCAGCAAGTTTGCACATAACATGAAGCTGCGCAGTACAGTTAACACAATGGAAGTACAGAATGCCATCCGACCCTAACCCTGGCCAAACCTGAGGTGTGGGCCCACAAGAACCACAAGTCCAAGTGCAAGGTGCTGCACCTGGGTGGAGGCAATCCCAGATATGAGTGCAGAGTGGGGGAGGAAGCCAATGAGACCAGCCCTACAAAGAAAGACTTTGCGGATCTCATGAATGAAAAGCTGGACGTGAGCCAACAGTGTTTGCTCGCAGCCCAGAAAGCCAGCAGCATCCCTGGCTGCATCAAAAGAAGCATAGCCAGCAGGTCCTGGGAGGTGATTCTGCCTCTCTACTCGTGAGACCCCACCCGGAGTGCTGTGTCCAGATCTAGGGTTGTCAACACAAGAAAAATATGAATCTGTTGGAGCAGATCCAGAGCAGGGCTATGAGGATGATCACAGGGTTGGACAACCTCTCCTATAAATATAAGCTGAGAGAGTTGGGGTTGGTCAGCCTGGAGAAGAGAAAGTTTCAGGGACATCTTATAGCAGCCTTCTAGTACCTTAAAGGGGGGCTTATAAAGAGAGGGAGAAGGCCTTTGTGTATGAGCAAATAGTGACAGGACAAGGGGCAGTGGTTTTAAATTGAAAGAGGGCAGGTTTAGATTACATGTGAGGACAAAATGCTTTACTGTGAGAGTGATGAAGCATTGGAACATGTTGCTCAGAGAGGTTGTGAATGCCCCATCCCTGAAAGTGCTAAAGGCCAGGCGGGATGGAGTCCTGAGGGAGTGGAGTCCTGGTCTACTGAGTGGAATCCCTGCCCATGGCAAGAGGGTTAGAACTAGATGATCTTTAGGGTCCCTTCCAACCCAAACCATTCTATGTGCTAGTTTTCTTTAGAAAACCTGCCTAAGGTGAAAAGTTCACATCCTCTTTCAACACTGTATTAGAACTGCTTTATGCCAGCTTTGACATGTGAAACTGCAGGATGACTGTTTAGATAACTATATAATATTTTTAAAATAAAACATCAATAATGCGTAATAGACCTCTGTGTAGTTTTTCTCCAACAAAGGTGGTTTCTATTTGACAGCTGCAAACTTTGTCCATTCATTGTACAAAATCTTACTGCTGCTGCCAGTGATCTTAATAAGAACTGTCTTCACATAAATTAAAGGAAGGTAGACAGTTCTTCAATAATTTTTACTGTCTCTTCCTGGTTGATGTCCCAGCATAGTGTCCTGAGGCAGGTAATAATGATAACAGGAGGGCATTGGTAAGTGCAAAGTTCATCTCCATTGCTAATAGAGTCTGTTTTTTCACAAAGAATGTTATCTCCCAAGCATTTCGAATACTTTTTTTATAATTTCTCTTCATGCTTGGAAAAATGATCTAAAATTAAAAAAAAATAAAAAAATACTGACATCGAAAATCACTGTGGTATTGGAGAGGGCATGAAAAAATGCTCTTGCAGTGTAATAGTGGTATGAATTGCAGGCTTGTTTGAAATATGGAATAAACAGGCTTCATAGTGTATTCAGAGAATTTGAATTTTTAATGTTCTGAGACATTGAAGTAGGATGCTTTTGGAAGAGCAAAAGGGACAATGCTCAAGGTTAGTTGGGTTCTTGATAAGCAAAGTTTGCTGTACTGGATTGTGGTTTGACACTGTGTAACTTGCAGTTTTTTCCCTTTAGCGCATTAAGACCACTTGTACAAGATTCATTAGAGAGTACTGAACTGAGCAGTGGGCTTAATGGGCAAAACTGAGTGAAGTAATTCAAGGACAAAAGCTAAAAGTGAATTTTAAACCTTGGTGGGTTGTTCCCAGACAGCAAATAAGCACCCACTGCTCTCTCTCTATGACACACATCCCAGCACAATGAAGGAAAGAATCAGAAGAGCAAAAGCAAGAAAAAATGCATGGTTTGAGATAAAGACAGTTTATTATGTGTGATGCAGAGGCAATCACTCGCCACCTCCTGTAAGCAGACTTTGCACAGCCAGTCCTTGTACAATACCTAGTTTCGAAGGACTATCCCACAGAGTTCTTGCTGAACATGATGATGTGGGAAATCCCTTTGCTTAGGAAGGGTCAGCTGACCTGGTGTGTCCCTTTCCAACCTGTTGCTCTCCCCCACGCTTCTTGCTGGGAGAGCAGGGTTAGAAACAGGCAGACGTGTCACTGTGTAGGCACCACTCAGCAACAGCTAAAATATTGATGTGTTATCGGCACTCTGTTTTAGTCACAAACATAAAACACAGTGCCATATGGGCAGTACAGAAACCTACAGCAGTGTCCTCCTCTCCCAAAAGAAAATATAAGAAATTAAAGGTAGATCGCTGAGATATTTTTAAGCTTGTATAATAACAAGCTCATTCTTGAAAGTACTAAAAGCTGAACATGTTACTTCTTTCATATTGTCTCAGCAAATACATAAGGAACATTTAAATTCACTTCTCAGATTACTTTAAAATTGTCAATAAACTCACTGGGTAGCACTCCCTTAGTGGCACACAGCTGTATGTGTGCTGTACATTATTCAGGGTAAAAGTGTTTTTAAAGCTAAAATGAATGAAGGCTTATTTAAAACGGGTACGGTACTATGCAGAATTACATCCTGTTGTAGGGATTCACATGAGAATCAGTCTTTTTAGTGCTGTCATTTGGTTATAAACCATACTGTGAGCACACTAGTTAAGATTTATGGGACATAACTTTAGATGTGCCTGTCTGAACTAGTTGTCCTTTTATAGTCAGTGAAAAGTACTACATTCCCAGAGAAAGATTTATTTCATCCTGATGTTGCAGTTAAAACCAATGAGATGAGTCACTTCCCTAAATCACCTTTTACTTTCCAATGATGGTAAAGAGAATTTTGCAAATTAGCCCAGATACACACACCTGTAATTCAGATCTCTAAATACCTCCATTCACCAATTAAGCACTTAAAAATGAATAAAGAAAGAGTATGTACTAGTTATGAAGAATACCTGCCTAAGATTTAACATTTTTTTTACCTCTGATTTTCTCTGTAGTTATATTTAGATTAACAAGTGTCATATCTGTCAGTGAACAGTTTAGTTTATTCCATTTAGCCTTCTAAATGCTTTTAACAAAAGAAATCATCTTTTGTGCAGCTGAAGAAGAATCTTCCTAAAAATACACATTAATTGTTTAGAAATTTAATGGTTTATTTAATGACCAGAAAACAGTAGCTTGGCATTTTTCCAGACTGGGTTCACTATTGCTTTTCTCAGACTACTGTGTTTTGATGCTTAAACTGGGGCCCTGTCTATAAAAGAAGCAATAGCAGTCTAATCCCGCATATTTTGAATTGATTATGAAATTCAGTGTTGTTATGAAGAAAAAGATGTGTCAGTTTTACGAGAATTATTCTTCAATATTATATGATAACTTTTGTCATCAAGGCTAAACATTTTACTAATTTTCTCTTCAAAACAACTAATTGAATTGAATGAATTGATGAATGTGAAACTGAAAAGCATCTTTGCCTGCCCAGAAATGTCTGGGGATTAAATACAAAAGAAGAAATAACAGATGGATATAGATAATAGCTTTTTCTCCTTGTATGCATCCTTGAAATTAAGAGAAATTTGAAGAAACAAAAAAAAAAAACAGCTGAGAAAAGTATGTTCTTAATGAATAAAAGTAAGTTTTGGTAGTGTTTGTTGAAAAACCTTGACATCTTCAGGCTTTTGTTTTTTAATAAAATCATCCTAGAATTGATTTGGACCTCTGCTTTCTTTGAATTTTTCACTGTTCAGCAGCATTATCATCCTGATGTTCCACTTGTTTATTTTTTTCTAAGACTGACCACCACTTTTCTTTTCCATGTTTATTTTACTGTGTTCAGATGAGGAATTTTCAAATTGAGACAGCATTTCTTATTTGAGATAAGGAGGCTGAGGGGCAACATTGTTGCTCTCTACAGCTTCCTGAGGAGGGGAAGTGGAGGGGAAGTCTTTGAGCTCTTCTCCCTGGTATCTTGTGCCAGGATGGCATGCATGGGAATGGTTGAAAGCTGATACATGAACTTAACAAAGTATAAGCATTATTTCAAGATAGTTAATTACAGTGGAAGAACAGTCTTTACTGAATATTAAATATTCTCTTGAAGAGTGCAAAGACTGTTTGGCATAAGAAAAAATATTGTATTTGAGATCTGTCATATGGAAAGAGCACTGATTTATGATATGGTGTACTGACTTGTGTAAGGATTTCTATCTATGTGTTCATATTGTGTTCAAGCTGAAATTTGTATTAGTACAGAAGTCTTCCACATGCTGTATTAAACATAAGTTACTTCATGGCAGTAGGATTAACCTTGTTTGTATGTGGCGTTGCATCCACAGTTGTACCCATGTGGAATGAGGAAAGTAGGTCAGTTTGTATTGCACCTTTTCATTCCAACTGAGGCATTACTGGATTTTTCCTTGTTTTTAAGTGCATGTTATCAAAAACAACTGGTGGGATTCATCTCACCTAAATTAGGTATCCGAAAGCTGTAGGTCTAAATATTAACATAGAATTGTAGAGATTGGAACAGAAGTCTGGAAGTTCTCTTATCCAACTCTCCTGCAAAAGCAGGCACGCTAGAGCTGGTTGTCCAGGTCTGTGACCAGATGGCTTTTGAATGTATCCAGTGATGAAGACTCCACAAATACAATTTTTCATCCTAGATTTCCTCCATGGAAAGAAATGGAAAAAAGGCAGACACTTCCAGAAGGTGCTTAATTTTGTCTTAGGATAAGCATCTAAGAGAGTTCAATTGAATGTCTTCTACAGGTGCGTGTTTTACCTCTATGAATTTTTAACATAATCTCAGAGAGGCTTCTCCAAGTGAAGAGATATCTGAAAACAAACCAGATTGCTGGTGAAGTGCGGCAGGTGCTGTGTTTTCAGAAATAGAAGCTGCACCTTTGTTTCTTGAAAATAGAGTAGAAACTCTGTAAATCTATTTCATGATTCTAAAGAATGACCATAGCAATACTATGCTTCTAATAGAGAAATTATTTTTGCCTTCCCTTGGTACACATTATGTGTTTACCAAATATGCAAATATATGATATGCAGTCACAAGTTTTAAATTAAAGTACTAATTATAATTAGGATAATAGTTTTATTTTAATGTAATTATATGTCCCAGGAAAACTAAGGAGACAGTCAATTTTTATATTTAGCATATTTGAAGCTTTTATGTTAGAAAATTATAAATTGGTTATTAGCAATTAATTGATAGAGGAAAAGTAATTTGAAAGTGAATGAAAAGTATGAATTAGGGTAGGAGCCAAAGCTAGTCCTTGCCTGCTGGTATTAATTCTATCTAAAGGTTGGGTTTGAAAGAAGTCTTTGAATATTTGGATAGGTTTAGCCCTTAAAAAATTGTTTGCATAGTATTTCAACTTACTTCTTTTTTAGAGTTTAATTTGAATGCAATACCATCTGCTTTTAAATAGGGTATTGAATTGCCTTCTATTAAAGATGACTATTGAAATTGTGCACTTATAAGAGACTAATTCTTTCACTATCTTTAATATGTTTAAAACATTATTCCAATTTTAATTATATAACTTCATGAAACAAACAGAAAATTGCCGCTGTGCCTGCCTCAGGGGACAGACCCAAAACTCCTCTTCAGCCCTGACTAGCTCCAGCCATCCAGCTGAGGGGCACCAAGCAGGAGTGGGCCACCCTAGAACTCAAGGTCTCTCACTGGGAGATGACCAGTTCAGAGGCGGCAAAGGCTCAGAGGAAGAGTGCCTTCTCCTCAACCTCTTTGCCTTTGGTGTTCTGGGCGCAGCTATTGGAGGGCAAGGGGTTAAGAGCGACTCTTTGTGGTTAGAAAACAGGAAAACAGTTTATTGGGGAAACTGACCCCTGGAAAAGCCAACCACAGAGAGCACTTACTAGCTTTGTGCAGGAGTTTAAATATGGGGACAAAATTGGGGGAGGAGAGTGGGAAAGGACCTATGGACTTTAAGGTAAGGAGGGTTTAGGAAAGGGTTACATCATAGAGAAGCCAGTGGCCTGCAACTCAAACCTATTAGCTGTCGAGTAAGCAGGACTGACATGGAAAGTTCTGGAAGGGTAGGCAGAGTCAGGATACAAATATGGTTTTGAGATGGAATAACTCTGGACCAGGGGAAGGGTTAAGGATAATTAGGAGGAGGATACAGAACAGGAGTGTACAATTATATGGGAAGGAAGAGGGGGATGACTGAGCAGTCCATTTAGGGGTAAACAAGGGGTTACAGAACTGTACAGAAACAACATGACAAACATAGTAAACTGCAGGTGCACACCACCACAGAAAATAATGTCTTAGAATTATTTTAGAATTAATTTATTCTGTTGTTTTGTATAATATATTTTCTGTTACTGACAGGCTGAGAGAGTTGGGTTTGTTAAGCCTGGAGAAGAGAAGACTCTAGGGAAACCTTATAGCACCTTCTAGAACCTAATGGGGGCCTGCAGGAGAAGTTGGAGAGGGACTTTTTACAAGGGCATGTAGTGAGGGGGGAGGCCTTAAAAGAAAGATAAGTTTAGATTAGATATCAGGGAGAAATTCTTTACTATTAGGCTGCGAGGCACTGGAACAGGTTGTGGTTTTCCCATCCCTGGAGGTGTTCAAGACCAGGCTGGATGAGACTGTGAGTAAACTGGTCTAGTTGGAGGTTCCAAGATGGAAGGTTGGAACTATGTGATCTTTAAGGCTCCTTCAAACCCAAACCATTCTGTGATTCTATGAAATGTAATATTTGTGCTTTCAAAATTCTTCAAAGTTACTAGGATAAAGTAAGGTGCATGAGTGTAGCAGTGTATAATTCATGTTTACCATATGTTTATATGTTCTGTATTGTTCTGTTAACCCCTTCCCTATGTGGGCCGTCCACCCCTCCGCTTCTGGAACATTCTAGGAGTTTCCAACCCCTGGTCCTGGGCCTGGAGGTGGGACCCCTCACCTGGCCACCCCCAACTTCCCCTGTCCCATTCCCATTGGTTCTGTTCCCTAACCCACCCCTCCCTATAAAACCCTGAGCCCGGAGGAAGTGGGTGGACTGATTTCCTGGATCCCTTGGGTTTTGCGCCTCCAAGGCCCTCTGGGCCACAGAAGAGAATAAACTCGAGCTGTGCCTGGAAAGCAGTCCTGCTTGCTGACTCTTTGTCCTCCGCCCTGTGGAGCGACCCTGGCCTGGGGAAGCCGGCAGAACCCAGCTGGACCCGGAATTAGGCCAGGGACTGCCACACATGAGCGTCAGGCTTTGTTTCCTTAAAAATTGAAAGAGATTTTTGCCATTGAAGGGAGATTTTTTTTTAAACTAATCTTCAGTTCAGTAGGGTGTTTTGAGTTCATTTCTTTTTAAGTTGCACAAGTGACTGATCGAAATGATTGAATTCCATTCTTGAAGATGTACTTGGTTTTGACTATATTTTTTTTTCCTCACTTGTAATACAGGCCTTGTAGATGTGCTATATAATTGGAGCTCAGGACTCTGGATAGTGTTTTGCAAATTCCTGGATGGCCAAGAGTCAGGCTGAATGCTTGTTCCTCTCCTAGTGCAGTCTCTTCCTTGCACCAGCAGTAGGTTTCCTTGGTCACACAATGAACTGATCTGTGGCATAATTATGCAAGTTTTCTATGTCTGTGTTGGTCCAGAGCAGATCACTGATTCTTTTTCTGGGCTTGACTGTGTGGCTGTCTGAGTGGGACAATGGAAAGAAAGGGCAGTTAAGGTCTTGAAAACACATAACTATAGGCAAATGTTGACTTATATCTGGAGAAAAAGCTGTTATTTTTAGTGTCTTTTTTTCTGAGTAAGCAAATTTCAAAGAATGGTAAAAAAGCCTCAATTGCTTTTGAGCTTTACAGGTTCTGCACTACATCTGTCTGGGCCAGGCTACCATTTCAATTAGTTCATGGGAAGGAATATTTAAAATATTTTTCATTTGATTTTATTAAAATGTTGTATTCAGTACTGGTGAAACTGTGGCCAAACTGAAGGTAGTATTTTGTGATATTAGTGTATATATTTTTTACAAGCTTTGCTTTTATAGCATGATTGTTAATTTGCTCTTAGAGTACATAGATGTAAGTTTCTCTTCTCACAATTTTCTCTCATCATGCAAAACATACTCAGTATTTGTCACAGTGAAGGTATGAAAGACACTATATTATGTATTTCACATTGTAATGCTGTTCTTATTTTCTTTTTTTAGCTGGTTGGTGGCGAATTTGATCTGGAGATGAACTTTATAATCCAGGATGCAGAGAGCATTACATGCATGTCAGAGCTTTTGGAGCACTGCGATGTAACGTGCCAAGCAGAAATCTGGAGTATGTTCACTGCAATTCTACGTAAAAGTGTCCGTAATTTACAGACTAGCACGGAAGTTGGCTTAATTGAACAGGTACTGCTGAAGATGAGTACTGTGGATGACATGATTGCAGGTAAAAAATCACCAACTGATAAAATGTTATGGCATTCTTGAACTGCCAATGTTTTGTGATTATGAAAGGATGTGAGATGTCTTGGTTTTTACTTGAAGTGATATTTCAGTTCGTACTGCTGTTGAGTCAGAAGTACTATTTTATCAATTTCAAGAAAATGACAAAAATATATTCTTAGTTTGAAATATATGTAGATACACTGTTTAAGTGCCTGTTAATTCATCTGAGAAGACAATATTATTTTAGTGATTAAAAAAAGCAATTTTTAACATAATTTAAACCAGTACAGTTAGACTTTTTAACTACAAGATAATATTTTGGTTTTTAAGTGCATTGATCATTTTTAATTATTTGGATGCTAGAATTGTTATGATCCATTTTAAACATAAACTCATCTGACAGCATATCAGAAATTATTTATAGGTTTGAATGGTGGACATATGAATTATGTTAAAAAACTATTTCATAATGTGTGTCTGTAATCCCTACTATATCCCTATGTTATATCCCTATATTTTTTTAATACTTTTATCATGCTATAACTTTTTGCAGCATTAAAAGAATAGCATACTTTGTTTGCATACTGAAAATAAGTGATGATGCTGTTACAAAGCTAAAGTTTTCAGAGTATGTTTGAAGGAATTTGATATTCCATGTTACACCTCAGTAACTGGGTAAAGATTGTAATCCTGGATTGCTTGGTTAGAAGAGCAGAGTTGGTTGTTACATTTAAATAAGGCAGTTGAAGAGATACATATGATTATTATTTATTTTCCTTGAGGGCAAATTTAGACAGCTTCTTTCAACTCACTGTGAAAGTAGTTCTTAATTTTTATACAGTTTGTGACTGGTAGTAGGATACTTAAATTTTGAGGTGCTTTTGAAAAATTTAAGAGGTTTGCCTTCTGTAATTCTAAGATTTTGTTTGATGATCTGATTCCTGACACATATACAGATTTTGTGGGACAGTAAACTAGCAAGGATTTCAGATGAGAAGGAAGAGAAGGATAACAGCAGCATGAAAACTGGATTATTGAGGAATGATTTTGTCCTTTGGGGTTTTTTTTTTTTTTGGTATAAAGATGTCTGTAACATTAAGTACTTGGAAAAGCTATATTCTGTTTTTCAAAGCAAGTCATAATCAACATCTTATTGATTGTATGTGTAATGCTAAAATTAGAAGTGTTATGCTAAATACCTTACTGTGAGATTCAAACTGAAGTATAACAGACCAGTAGATTAACAAATGATGATTTTCACCAAGTATGTTTTGCTTTGCAGTACTTGTAAATATGTCAGAATAGTGTAAGGGTGAAGATACTCTTTTACTCCATGTTAACTATAATACATTATATCATGAGAACTCGCATTTCTATTTTGAAGTTTTTCAGGTTTCACTCATGGAAATAATGTTGTTACATGTGTAATCACAAAAATAAAATTCATCCAGTTTGAGCTCCCCTAAATAGTACTTCCGTTACGTGGCTTATAGAACTGTAATGAGGCCTTCATTACAGAGAATTTAAAAAAAGAGGTTAGCTAATTGTAGAATTCAGAAATCAAGAGCATTGAATCTGGCTTTCAGGAGCATTTGGGAATTGAAAAATCACTCTGAATTTACACATAATAATATAAGCCAGGGATATTAATGAATCCTCTACGTCATTAATCGTTTTTTGAGGGTGATCACACAGTACTACAGAAAGAGACCTTCTGCAGAAAAAAACTTCAGTAAGCTTGCTCTTCAGTATGCTTACATGGATGAAGGGAGCACATATTTAATTTAAAATCAAAACTGCAAATTGGAATTCTGATGAAATTTTAGTTCTGCAATGTGTTTCAAATTACGTGAATAGTCTTCTATATGTCATGAGCAGGGATTGAACAGAATCAGACTTTGTAGAGTCTCTGTCTGAAAACTGTAAATAGATGAGAATGTGAGTTTTGCGAGAATTATTCTGAACCTGACATGGAAGCAACAAAATTAATAATTTTGCTTTTATCTCTTGATTTCTGAGCACCTCACCACCCTTTTATAAATGGTAACAATGTTGGTAATAAGTCAGAGGTAACAAATATGGTCACCTAATTACTATTTCAATGTTAGATGTTTGACACAGTCAGTGACAACTAATGCAGTATCTGTGTTCCCTAACCTGCTATGCAGATGTTGAAGTCATATTTGACACGAGATGACTGTAGAACTGCTTTACTCCAAATATTTCTATGAACTTTCCAAACCCGGGGAATAAAGTAAGAAATTTCGTGCCAAAATGATTTTTAACATTTTGAACCTGAGCTGTGTTAGTTTTTACTTCTAGGAAGTTAGTACCACCTTCTTCAAAAAACAATTGCTACTACTTAGTCAGCCCAATACTTTGAAATTGGCTTTTATAATTTGTAAAGTGTACAGGTTTTCTGGGCTGTTTTATTTGGTTTTTCTGGGAGTTGCTTGTTTGTTTTTAGGTCATCTCACTTGTACCTTTGTGAAACACTGTGATTAGACCTAGATAGGGTTTAAATAGACAAGAGAAGCATAACCTCTCTTTTATGTTCTGACAGCATGCTTTCAGGACCAGTCTAAGTCTGAAGTCAATATTCTCTGGTTTTATGAAAATAAGACGGCAGCAAGTAAACATGTACCAAATCTTTTGCAGTGAGAAGAACTTCTCTGGCTGTTTAGATGAAGACTGTCAGATTCATGAGGTTCTCAGAACTTTAAATATCTTCCTTCATGTGATTTTACAGATTCTGTGGTCAAGAGTAAAGCTTAATCATCTTGCAGGTCTCGATTGCAATCCAAATGGGCACACTGACACTTGTATTTCAGGTTGCTTTCCAGAAGCATCACCTGTCAGAAGTCTTCTTTGTACTGTGATAATTTATTATACTAATATAGAGGATGGTCAGATGTTTTAACAATGTTGAAGAGAAAAGAGTACTTAAATGCTTTCACAGATAATTGGTGTTGTGCTTTAGTTTGGGGATTTTTTGGTGGAGTTTTGTTTGTTTGTTTGTTTGTTTTAACAGCTTCACAGAATGTTCCTTGAGGGATTCACTTTTACAGTTCTGTTTCCGGGTGATGAGTAGTGAAGCAGATCATTTGCTTTGATGGACTCTTCAGGATAGTGTGTCTGTAGTACCTTCAGAGGCATCTGAATGGTGTATGAGAAAGTAGACTGAACTCCTACAGAGTAGAGATAGATATTTTCTGCAGTTCTGTTGTGTTGCTGTAGGTAATTATTCTAAAATTGCTGGGACTGAATTCTTAAGCACTGAAACAGTTGCTAGTTTTCAAGCAATGTGGGGTTTTGACTACCCTGTCATTAATGGGCTGTTAACAAGCTCTTTCAACTTGTTTCATAAGAAAAACTGCAGAATTATCACATTTTGAATTTCCAACTTGTAGAAATTAATTTACGTAACCAACAAGAGGTAAATTCATTATTTCATCGTTGTCTATTAATAGAAGGCTAAGGAGGAATGAGGGTAGTTTTCTGAAGTTTTGTTTCCAATGCTGTTTTTATTTCTTCTATAGGTAATGACAGACCATTTGTTTTGACATATATGCAATGTTACTTGAAAGACAGGCAGGCTCCTTTATTACTGTATTTTCATATTAAATGACTGAATTAAGCATTCCTTCAAGATTGCTAGTTAATTTATAGATCATATGAAAACTGCTTAGTATGAAACTATTCACAAGATGCTATAACAGAAACTAGAAATACATTAAAAATTAGAAAAAGTTCCTGTTTTCTCCTTCTGGACTTAATATTATTTTACACAATCTTGTTTCTGAAATGGGATCATAGATTCCAGTTATATATGTAATCTTGTTTAATATAAAAAAAATAAGTAGACATAAAAAAAATCCAATTGTAGTATGTTTTCTGACCTTTGTCCATTTATAGATGAGTGGATTATTAGGATTTATAAACCAGATGTGGACTGACTCTTTTATGAGATTTCTAATAAGTATGAATAAAGTTATGTAATAGATTACAGTTCTTTTTAAGTCTTGTTTTATTGAAACTAGAAACAAACATTCTTTAGAGGTGTTTATAGCACTATCTTTAAGTAGCCTTAAGTCCTTTCCACATCCACATCTTTTTACCTACTGGGCTTCAGTCTTCCAGGTCGTTGTTTTACTCAGAGTTACGTTGTTAAGGAGCTTACATTTGCTTCTGTCCATCAATGTTTAGTTCATTACTTATAAATATGTCTTTCTAGTGCCTGTAGGTTATCAGCATCTTCCATAGAGATAAGAATTTTTCTATGCCATGAGGTACTA
This sequence comes from Calyptomena viridis, assembly GCA_013390005.1. Taxonomy (NCBI): domain Eukaryota; kingdom Metazoa; phylum Chordata; class Aves; order Passeriformes; family Eurylaimidae; genus Calyptomena; species Calyptomena viridis. The sequence continues at coordinate 124,486 of WEIV01017469.1, forward strand.
CAGGGCTATAACAACAAAACATAGCAGCACATGTTCAATGTTTTTCAAATCTGCCAATCATTTCTGTGTTTGACTGTATTAATTTACACTTTTGACATCTATATTGTAAGATTTTTTTTAATGATGTTCTGATTTTCACCAGACAACTTGGCTTCTACACAACATTTTTTCTCTGTAAAGAAGCAAAATTTGAAGTAGCATGATCTGGAAAGCAAGCTAAGACTACAATTTAAGAGTTGGGAAATTCTCAGCTCAAGATTAAGATTCACTTGTGCTTATTTCCCTTTCTGAGCTTTCAGTATGTTACTGTTCTCAGTTTCTGATCACGTACGAGATGTGCAAATCACTGCCAGCTTCACACTGCAGGCTGGAGACTGTACAGTGAAGGGGCAGATGCTTGTAGGTGCTAGAGGAGGAGCTGAGTCACAGAATTAATCACCCATGAAACACAAGACATTTAGATTTCTTAGCTGTATTTGGTTTTCCCTAATTCTGTCACAAATATAATGGGGTACAAATTTTCAAGGGAAGATTAAATAAAGGGAAAGGGGAAAAAAATTCTGTACTTGAATGTTAGGGCTGTATTCAAATCTTATGTTGAAAATGATATGCAATTTCACTGACCAAACAGCTTATTATGTCTCCTGTAAATTAAATTGTATTTCATTCTTCACACATGCTTTTTGCTTGCTAAGGTCCAGAGGCTAGTTTCATAATGGGAAAAGTTAAATAGATATTGATGATTTTGCTTGAAAACACCCATATATGCATTTGCAAAGAGAAAATTTGTTTTAAAACAAAATGTGAATGTGAAATGTCATTGAAAAATTCTTTTGTGTCATAGCTATTTTGTTTTGGAAACTCTGTACTTCACTGCTTGATCTTTGAATTAAATTTCTTATGCCACATCCGCAAAGATGAACATCTTGGTTTTCCTCCTACTAGAGAAAGTAGTAATTCTTAGTAGTGCATTTTATTCCAGAAGAAAGTGTGGAGTATAAAGCAAGGTCCAGCATCCCACAAGCTAACAAATTCCTAAAGCGAAATTCTGGTTTTTAAAATTAAAATTACTGGTAATGTTTGAATTTTTAACCTGATGCTCCCTGAAAAGCAGACTATTAGGTTTTGAGATGTTGTAATGACAGCTGTATTATGTACATTTGTTAGCAATTTTGATCACTTCTTTTAATTATTCTTTTTATTGTGCTCTTTTATTGTTTACTTGCTATGATTTTTTGTTTTTTTCCTTGTGAGTCTTTTGTTGTTTTGCTTTTGTTTTGTTTGATTGTTGGGTTTTGGTTTGTTTGGTTTGGTTTTGTGGGATTTTTGTTGATCTGGGGATTTTTTTGGATGGTGGGAGTTTTGTTCCCCCCCCCCGGCCTCTTCTTCTGGTAAAAATCAGAAGCATTATCACTGTAGCAAAAATGTGGGAGCTATACAAATTATCAGTATAATGTACTACACTTAAATTAATGTCAAGCATCATTTAGATCAAAGTTTTTGATAATTACTAACTGCAGAGGAAGGAAGGAACTCTTATCCCAAAAATATACAGCAGAAAGGAGCAAGCTAGAATTTTATAATGAGTGATGAATTTTGTGAAATGGGAAAAATTAATTCTCCATAAATTTAATACTCTTTTTCAGTGTGATGCAAAATTTAAAAATGCAAATGTAATTTTTTTTCTAAAAAAATCTAGAACAATGAGAACATGAAATCCTGTGTAAAATATTTAAGACAACTAAATCTGATTTTTAGGATTCGTGTATA
>WEIV01017470.1:0-22399 GCA_013390005.1 Calyptomena viridis
TTGAGAGATTTCTGTGGATATTTTAGAGACTTCTAGGGATATTTTAGAGATTTCTATGGACTGATGAGATCCCCTCTGAGCCCCTTCTCCAGCCTAACCAGTCCCAGCTCCTCAAGTCTCTCCTCCTGAAGATGCTCCAGACCCAACTCACCCCTTCCCCTACAACACCCCCCANCCTACACCCCCCCCCAAAAAGGCCCCCCACCCCCTCCCCCCCCCCCCCCCGGTGCCGAGGGGCCCCGTTTGGAGCCAATCCCAGCCATTCCCGAGGGGAACCCCCGGCAGGACGGGACGCCCTCACCGTGGTGACGCGGCAGATCTGCCCCTGGAACTCGGGGCAGTAACAGGCGCCGCTGAGGGGACACTTCTCCACGGGTTTGCCCCTGTAGATGGGTCTGTAGGAGGCGGCACAGATGTCGAAGGGGTTGTGCATGTCGTAGTTGAGCTGCTGGGTGTCCGTGGGGTTCTTCTCACACGCCGACAGGATCTTGCGCGTCTGCCGAGGGAACGCGGCGCTGAGCGGGGAGGCCCCGGGACCCCCCGGCCACGGCCTGTCCCCCCAGAGCTTCCAGCTGGGAGGCTCCCAGAGGTACCTGCTGGGCCACCTCGGGCTTGGGGCCGAGCTCCAGCAGGCGCCGGGCGAAGGTCGCCGCCGTCTTGAAGTTCTTGAGCTTGAAGAAGAGGTTGAGGGCGGTTCGGAGCACCAGGATCATGTGCACGGGCTGCAGGTTGGAGTGGGTGAAGTAGGCGGCCATCTGTGGGCAGGGAGAGTGGGAAACTGGGATGGGAACACTGCAGGCTTGGCAGGAGCTGGGTGGGATGGAAGGGAACTGTCCTGGCCAGGGAGGGAGGGAAAATAGGGATGGAAGTATTGCCAGGGATGGGAGGAACTGGACGTGATGTAAGGGATCCATCCTGCCCAGGGAAGGAGGGGAAATTGGGATGCAAACACTGCCAGGCTTGGGAGGAATTGGATGTGATGTAAGGGATCCATCCTGTCCAGGGAAGGAGGGAAAGTGGGGACTCAAGCATTGCCAGGCATGGGAATAACTGGATGTGCTGCAAGGAACCTGTGTGTCCCAGGGAAGGAAGGAAAGTGGGATTCAAGCACTGCCAGGCATGGGAATAACTGGAAGTGCTCCAAGGGATTCGTCCTGTCCAGGGAAGGAGGGAAAATTCGGATGCAGTCACTGCCAGGCATGGGAGTAACTGGATGTGCTGCAAGGAATCCATCCCCCCCAGGGAAGGAGGGAAATAGGGGATTCAAGCATTGCCAGGCATAGGAATAACTGGATGTGCTGCAAATAACTGAAGTGCTGCAAGGGACCCCTCCTGCCCAGGGAAGGAGGGAAAATAGGGATACAATCACTGCCAGGCATGGGAGTAACTGGATGTGCTGCAAGGAATCCATCCCTCCCAGATAACCCCTGCTTTAAAGGTGGAAAGGGCAGAATTCCAGGTTCCTGCTCCCTTTTTAAACTGGGAGAGCCCAGCCCCCAAAGGGCAGGAATTCTGTACCTCACAAATCCGCTTCTGCTGCTCCAGGGTCTCCTTGGGCAGCTTCTTCCTCTCGATCTCCATGGACAGTCCCACGATGTATTCCCGGCAGATGGCAATGAGCTGCTGGGCCTTTGGAGGAGGAATGAGGTCAGGAATGGGCTCCTGGCCCACGGGCACAGAGCCAGGGCCGGGCCGTGTCCTCACCTCGGCGATCTCCTGCTTGTTGTCCACCACCAGCAGGGGGACGCTGAGCAGGATGGAGCGGAATTTCTCCACGGCCTCCTCGAACTTGCCGGCCGTGGTGAGTTGGTAGCAGAGCTGCAGCCGCTGGATCAGGTCGTTGAGCTTCAGCCCCACGGCGGGGAGGGCGTTTTTGAGCCCAGCTTCTTTCCTGGGGACACCAAGGAGGGGTTGGGGACACACTGGGATCACTGGGAGGCCACGCAGGAAAACACGGACTGAGATTTGTCCAGAATGTTTTCACGGGATCATTGAAGTTGGAAAAGTCCACTGACTCATCCCTCAAGTGCTGGCAAAGAATTCCATGAGAGAAGCATCCTCCTCTCCAATGGGACAGTCCCACCTTGTGCTCAAAGGCCAAAGATTCACAGAATCATTTGGGTTGGAAAAGAGTTCCAAGGTCACGGAGTCCAAGCTGTGCCCCATCCCCACCTTGTCCCCCAGGGACACCTCCAGTCCTTCCCTGGACACTCCAGGGATGGGGACTCCAAACCTCCCTGGGCCCTGACCACCCTTTCCAGGAGGAAATTCCTCCTCATGTCCAACCTGACCCTCCCAGGCCGTTCCCTCTCATCCTGTCCCTTTTTCCTCCCCAGCTCCCCCCTCCTTCCAGGCAATTCCAGAGCCACCAGGTCCCCCCTGAGCCTCCTTTTCTCCAGGATGAGCCCCCCCAGCTCCCTCAGTTCTCCACACCCTTCTCCTGCTGCTCCAGCCCCTTTTCCAGCCCCCTGGACACGCTCCAGCCCCTCCATGTCTCTCTTGCCCTGAGAGTCCCAAACCTGGACACAGCCCTGGATGTTTCCCCCCCAGCACACACTGCTGCTTTTCTCTCCCATTACCTCATCACAAAAAAACCCCTTTGCTTCCATAAATCTTCTACCCACAGTTCCCATCCCTCTCCACACCAGCACAGCTTGGGAAGCCTGGGGGATCCCAAGGAATGACAGGACATGGCTCTCAGTGCCCTGGGTTTGGTGCCCAGGGGGGGATGGGGCACAGCTAGGCCTCGATGATCTCACACATCTTTTTCCATTGGTGACTCCATGACTTTTCTACAGCACCTTCCAGGCATCTCCAAGTTTCCAGGAGCTGGGAGGCCCCTGGCAGCAGGGAGAGGGCCCAGAGGAGGCTCCCAGTGCTCACCAGTTGCGCTGTGGGAAGCCATACATGGCCGGGAGGCTCGGCAGGGCCTGGTACGTGGTGCGGCCGCGGGCAAAGGTCTGCAGGAAGAGCTGCTTGTAGGGTCCAAAGTTGGTCACTCCCACCTGGTCATGGAGCAGCTGAAAGGGACACATGGATCTGCCTGGAAAAACCTGGCACAGGCACCACTGAGGCTCCAGCACAGCCTGGTTCGTCCCCGGGGAAAACCAGGCACAGAGGGATTCCCAAAAGGACACGGAAAGCACCTCCAGGTGGATCAGGGAGAAGAATTTGTGGGGAAAGGGAACAATTTATCCCTGGAAGTCCGTGGGAAACTTACTCTCATGGCTGTCTCAAAGGAGCCTGCCAGGATGTGGTCGACAGGAAGCTGGGAATTGTTGCACCACACCTGGAAGGGAAGGACATGGAAAGGGAGTTGGGATGTGCACAGCTCTCCCCCCTGCCCGCACCACTCCTCAAGGCTCCCACAACAGAATTCCCAGAATTGAACCCAGAAAAAGAAGCTCCACAGTGGAAATTTCTGGGAACACAAGTCCCAGAGCTGATCTGGCACTACCTGAGCTGGGCTGGTGCCCTTGGTGGGAGGCACAAAGAATCCATCCTCTGCTGCTCCTGCTGGACCAGCAGGAACATCCTGGAGGGACACAGAGCACGGATTAATGGGGAGGTTTCCAGATCCCAGGTGGAATCAGAGCCTGAGGAAGCCCAGACCCTCCCTTGAAGTCACTGCCTTCCCAAGAACTACCAAGGCGCCTCCTACCAGTTCAGGGGGAAGATCCAAATCTTCTTCCACTTCCCAGCCACCTCCTTCCTCCTGTCCTTTGCCCACACCTTCCTCTCCAAAGCCCTCTCCAGCATCCACAAAACCATCTGGAAGGAGGGGAAATGTCAGAGCCCTGCCTGGGGCACAGACTTGCACTTGTGCAAGGAAAACTCCTGGATCCTCACCCTCATCCAGCTGCAGCTCTGCATCTTCCCCCCAGCCCTCGGTGCCCACGGTGTCCATGTCGATGTCGGCGGCCAAAGCACCTCCTTTGCCTAAAAACAGGGCAGGAGCCTCCAGTGACCCATCCCTCAAGTGCTGGCAAAGAATTCCATGAGGGAAGTGCCCTCCCCTCCAATGGGACAGTCCCACCTTGTGCACAAAGGCCGAAGATTCACAGAATCATTTGGGTTGGAAAAGAGCCCCAAGGTCACGGAGTCCAAGCTGTGCCCCATCCCCACCTTGTCCCCCAGGGACACCTCCAGTCCTTCCCTGGACACTCCAGGGATGGGGACTCCAAACCTCCCTGGGCCCTGACCACCCTTTCCAGGAGGAAATTCCTCCTCATGTCCAACCTGACCCTCCCAGGCCCTTCCCTCTCATCCTGTGCCTTGTTCCCCCCCAGCTCCCCCCTCCTTCCAGGAAATTCAGAGCCACCAGGTCCCCCCTGAGCCTCCTTTTCTCCAGGATGAGCCCCCCCAGCTCCCTCAGGAGTTCTCCACCTCCTTCTCCTGCTGCTCCAGCCCCTTTTCCAGCTCCATTCCCTTCCCTGGACACACTCCAGCCCCTCCATGTCCTTCCTGAATTGAGGAGCCCAAACCTGGACACAGCCCTGGATTTTCCCTCCCCAGCACAGAAGGACAATCCCTGCCCTGCTCCTGTGCCCACACCAGTGCCATACCTTTGCTGGCAATTGTTCCTTCAAAGAATCCCTTGGAGACAGTCAGGAGTGGCCAGTTGGTGTCCAAAGGCATGACAGGGGCAGGAGGTTGGAGCAGTTTTGCATTGGGATCAATGTCTGGAATCTGGGCAGGAAACAGGTCAGTCCAGGTAAGGAAAATCCCACTCTTTGAGCTGATGTGGAGATGGTTCCCAGTCCCTTAAAGGAGCTGCCCAGCCTGTCCCTCTCCCACCACATCCCACTGCACCTTCTCCCCAGACTCTCTCTTGGGAGACAAATCAGTTCACAAACCGTTTCCTTTTCAGGATCAAAGGTTTCCTTCAGGCTTTCAGCTTCCTCATCCAGCCCATGAGTTGCAGCTGTGAGATAGGCCAGGGACTCTGGAATTGGACACAGGGAATCATTTAGGTAGGAAAAGACCTTTAGGGGTTCAGCCTTTGACTCCTTTGATCCCCACCCTCCCAAGGACGTGGGGATCTCTCCATCTCCCAGAGAGAGTCAACACCCCACACCAGCACACAGGGACACACAGGGGGATCAGCAGGACACCAAGGGGTGCAATCACACCTCCAAGGTGTCCCTGCATCACTGGAATTAGTTCCCCAGTACAGGTTCTCCAGATGCTGCTCCAGCTCTTCTGCTCATCCAACTCAATTCCTCACATAAGGGATTGTGCTGATCTGCCTCCACAATTTATTGCCCATCCCCAAAACTCCTCCCCAGCTCCCAGGGACAGACTGCAGTGTGGTGATACTCACTTTGCCCACAGTTCTTCAGGATCCTCACTCTCTCTGCCACGTCCCCCAGGTACAAGGCATTCTGGTAGTGCCCACTCATGTCCTTACGGATCTCAGCTACACAAAAAAAAACTCACAACAGCTTTGATTTTTGGGCCTCCACCACGATTCCCTCTGGGAATGACACTGAGCTCCTCAGACCTCCTTCCCCACCCCCTGGCACTCACCTATCTTCATCATCTTCCTGAGTTTCTCCAGGTTGCCCGTGATGAGGTAGAGGAAGGAGAGCCTGTCGAAGTTCTTGGTGCGCTGGTAGCACATCTCCACGATCTGGTGGTTCCCCTGCAGCAGGGCCACTTCTCCCAGCTTCTCCCAGCAGTTCTTGTCATCCAGAGCTTTGGCTGCTTCCAGAGCAATCTAACAAGGGAATTCTGACGTGGTTCCCAAGGCCTGGCAGAGTTTTCCCTGCAGGTTTGTGCTGATGCCCACAGTGGGATCACTCCTGAAATCACCCCCCCAGTGAAGCCCCACCAGCTCTACCACCCTCAGCTTCTTCTTCCCAACTCTCTCCTCCTCCCTGCAGGGTTTGGAAGTGATGCCCCACGGGATGAGCCTTTCCCTCAGCACCAGCAGCCTCCTCACCTCGATGTTGCCACACTCCAGGGCGAGGCTGAAACGGGTCTTCTCGTCCTTGACGAAGTGCAGGGCCACCTCTGGGTAGCCCTTCTTCTGCAGGTAGGCAATGATGGACTGGCCCACGAGCTTGGCATTCCTCACCATGTGCAGCACCTGCCAAGGGAGGGCCCCCCCGTGAGCAACTCCCCTTTATCCTCAGGTTTGATGGGAATTTCCACTAGGAAAGGGGAGGTTTCTCATGTCCATGTGGAGCAGTGACGTGTCTGTCAGGTGACAGAGGGACCTCAGGGGTTGGGGCTGATCCTGGTCATCACTGTTGGTGATGGTGGGATTGATGACACTGAGGGGTCACACACTGGAGGGGAAGGGATGGGACATCCAGAGGGACCTGGAAATGCTGGAGGTGGAGAGGAGACCCCACGTGAACTACTGTGTCCAGTTCTGGTGCCTCCCAACCTAAGACATGGAACTGTTGGAGCAAGTCCAGAGGGGGCCATGGAGTTGATAAAGGGACTGGAATCCCTTCCCTATGGAGACAGGCTGGGAGAGCTGGGAATGTTCAGCCTGGAGAGGAGAAGGTGGTGTGGAGACCTCAGAGCTCCTTCCAGGGTCTGAAGGGCTCCAGGGAAGCTGGAGAGGGGCTGTTCCTCAGGAACTGCAGTGACAGGACAAGGGGATGGGCTCAGCCTGACAGAGGGGAAATTGAGGTTGGATATTGGGAAGGAATTGTTCCCTGTGAGGGTGGGGAGGCCCTGGCACTGGTTGCCCAGAGAAGCTGCAGCTGCCCCATCCCTGGAAGCCTCCAAAGCCAGGGCTTGGAGCAACCCTGTGCAAGGTGTCCCAAGCTCTGAGGTCCCTTCCCAGCACCCATGCCACGATCCCAGGATCCTGTTCCTGGCTCACCTCATCGTACTTCCTGTTGATGAGTGCCAGCTTGAACTTGAACTCGGTGGGGTCGATGGTGAGCACGCGGGGCCGGCACTCCCTGTCCAGGCAGTACACGTTGTTGCCCTTCACCCGCGTCACGTAGATGGGCAGGTCCAGGGTGCGGATGATCCCGTGGTCCCTGGGAACACAGCACCTCTGTGGGACCACAGCCCCCCTCCAAGGAGCCCCAGCACCCCGGGTGCTGTTCTGCCCCGTGGTGGGGCTGTGGCCCCGGGCTCACCCCGTGGTCACGGCGTATTTGATGTGGTTGCTGGTGGTGTAGATGAAAACCCCACTCTCATCCCAGGCCCCGCTCTTGACACGGATGTTCTCGTGGATGTTACACAGGGATTCCAGCTTCCTGTTGCAGATCATGATGGCTGGGGAGGGAAGGGAAACAAAGTCAGGCTGGGGAACCCTCAGCTGAATTATGGAATCCTGGGATGGGTTGGGTTGGAAGGGACATTAAAGCTCATCCCACCCCTGCCATGGGACACCTCCCACTATCCCAGGTTGCTCCAACCTGGCCTTGGGCACTTTCAGAGATGAGGATTCCATGGAATAACCTGGGCCAGGGCCTCCCCCCTCTCACAGGGAACTATTCCTTCCCAATCTCCAACCTAAATTTCCCCTCTGTCAGGCTGAGCCCCTCCCCTTGTCCTGTCACTGCAGTTCCTGAGGAACAGCCCCTCTCCAGCTTCCCTGGAGCCCTTCAGACTCTGGAAGGAGCTCTGAGGTCTCCACACCACCTTCTCTTCTCCAGGCTGAACATTCCCAGCTCTCCCAGCCTGTCTCCATAGGGAAGGGGCTCCAACTCCCTGATCAACTTCATGGCCCCCTCTGGACTTGCTCCAACAGTTCCACGTCCTTCCCATGTTGGGGGCACCAGAACTGGACATATTTTGGCTTCTCTGTTCCAGAGCTCCAGCAGCAGGAACCACATTGAGGGTTTCAGACACAAGTAACCCATGGCAACCACACCTAAAAACTGTCACCATCTGCCCTTATTTTAGGAGAAATCAGCTGGATCATTGGAAGGAGCACAAGGAGCCTCTGCTTTACCAGCTCATCCCAAACTGTTGCTGAGGGGCTTTGGAAGGGGCTGCCCAGGGAGGTTTGGAGTCCCCATCCCTGGAGTGTCCAGGGAAGGACTGGAGGTGTCCCTGGGGGACAAGGTGGGGATGGGGCACAGCTTGGACTCCATGACCTTGGAGCTCTTTTCCACCCTCAAGGATTCTGGGATGGACAAGTGGCAGGGCCTACCCTGCCAATGCCTTCAGCTGCACCTGAGGTTTCCCCACAAGGCCAGGCTTGGGACTGTCAGTATTCCAGAGGGTCCAGGTGGAACATCCCAGCCCAAACTCACCGTGCTTGGCCAGCAGGGCCACGTGGGACATGTCAGCCGACCAGATCACGTATTTCACCTTGGAGATCTTCACCGAGGCCAGAGTCCTGCAGGGGACAGCCCTGCTTCAGTCAGGGAGCTGCACAAACCCACCCACAGCACCAGGATCCAGCTCTGCCCAGGAACCCCCACTGCCCAACAGCCTCAGCCCAATTCCAGATGCACCAAAGCCCCTTTTTTGCCGTTCTGGAGCTACAAAATCCCGAGGCAGAACTGGGTGTTTCTGCAGGAAAACAGAATCTCTCCAGATCTGAGCAGTAACAAGTATGTTGGAAGGATAAGTGACTTCAAAGCTCAGATTTCTGAGAGGCTTTAGGGACAGAATGAGGGGAATTAGGTGTTTCCAAGCTGCATTTGCATGTTGAATTTCCTCATCATTCCCAACAAAACTGGAAAGACAAGGCATAAAAACAGGGAAAAGAGGCAAATTCTGGGACACAATGAATGCACAGACACCATCATTATCTGCAGATAATCCAGGACCTTGTGCAGCCTCCAAAGATGGCCAAAAGCACCAACTCTGTGCCTGTTTTTGTGGCCAGGGCTCATCCAGCAGCACAAACACCGCGATACAAAACCTGAGGGACACGACACCACACAAGCTGAGCTTGGCTGATCTGGGGATTTCTGGTGCCTCTCCCCTTCCCCAGCCCCCCATTACGCAGTGCCAGGCTTTCCAAACACCTCCCTGTGCTCCATGGCACGATGCCTGTGGCACAAATCACACCTTGGCTTTGTTCACTCCGCTCCTCCCAACAGCAGTTGGCCGTGGTTGGGATCAGCCCCACGCAGCTGATGCTGAATTCTGAGAGCACCAATGGCCGCAACTTGTCCCCTGAGGGCTTAAAACTGCAGGCTGAGGGTGTGAGAGCTCGTGGCAGCAGCTCAGAGCCCACCTTTTCTGCTGCACATCAAAGAGGGTGATGGAGTCGGTGTCTCTCAGCAGCAGGTTCCCGGTGCCCGCGTAGAAAATCTCGTCACAGTTGGGCACCTGCACCTTCTTGGTGATCTCGTTCTTCAGGTTCTTGATGAGGATCTGCCATTGCAGGAGAGGGAATGGAAAAGCACAGGACAGTTAGGGATGTTCTGCACCGGGATTTAGGGTTGTTGGGGCACAGCACGGGATGTTCCCTCCCCTTCACTTCATTTCACCAGTCAGCTTTCCATGACAGTCTGTTCCCCTTCTCCTACTGCACAAGGTGCAAATAAAGAGCTTCATTAAAAACTTCACCTGTATTTCCCCAGAATCCCAGAATCACTGAGGTTGGAAAAGCCCTCTCAGATGATCAAGTCCAAGCTGTGCCCCATCCCCACCTTGTCCCCCAATGCCACCTCCCCCTGGACACCCCAGGGATGGGGACTCCAAACCTCCCTGGGCCCTGACCACCCTTTCCAGGAGGAAATTCCTCCTCATGTCCAACCTGACCCTCCCAGGCCGTTCCCTCTCATCCTGTGCCTTGTTCCCCCCCAGCTCCCCCCTCCTTCCAGGCAATTCCAGAGCCACCAGGTCCCCCCTGAACCTCCTTTTCTCCAGGATGAGCCCCCCCAGCTCCCTCAGGAGTTCTCCACACCCTTCTCCTGCTGCTCCAGCCCCTTTTCCAGCTCCATTCCCTTCCCTGGACACACTCCAGCCCCTCCGTGTCCTTCCTGAATGAAGGACACAGCATTGGAAGTGGGGCCTCACCAGCACAATTTCCCCCACTTTCCCATCCCTTTCCAGCTCTGGAAGTTCCCTGGGTGCCTCACAGCCCTGCTCAGGTTTGATTCCTCCTGAACTCCCCTCCTGCAGCAGCCCCTGCGCTCGGATTTACTGCCCAGAAATCACACATTTTGACTGCTCCCATCTCCCACGTGACATCTCCCCGTGTGTGTCAGCTCCCCAACAATCCCATTAGCCCTCCCTGTTTTCCAGCAGCCCCATCCCACCCCCCTCCCCTGTGCAGCCCCTTCCTCACCGAGTGCATCCGATCGAGGACGGCGAAGCGGTTCCGCGCCACCCACACGGCCGTGAGCCCGGAGGAGCGTTTCCCTTCGGGAGCTGGGGGCACAGCAGGGGCTGAGGCCTGGCCACCTCTGCCACGAGACACTGGGGGGACTGGGGCTCCACACAGCTCCTGTTTGACCCCAGGCTGTTCCCCCTCCGTGTCCCCCTGGACGGGGGTGGTCAGTGCCAGCCCTGTCCCCGGGCAGGGGACGTGGACACGGGGTCAGCCCTGCTGGGTGACACCGACGAGCCAAAGCAAGGTGACACCTTGGTGGCCAAGGCAAGGGGGCAAAGATGGGCCCAGTGTCTGTGTGAGCCCCCCCCAACTGCTCCTGCCAGCTGTTCTGGTTTTCCAGTGCTGGTGCAGGATCACTGAGGTTGGAAAAGAGCTCCAGGGGCATCAAGTCCAACCTTTGACCCAGCCCAGAGCACTGAGGGACATCCAGTGCTTCCCTGGACACTCCAGGGATGGAGCAGCCACAGCTTCTCTGGGATAACCTGTGCCAGGGCCTCCCCACCCTCACAGCCTGGAATTCCTTCCCAATATCCATCCAAACCTCCTCTCTGTCAGTGTGACCCCATCCCCTTGTCCTGTCACTCCAGGCCCTTGGGAATAGTCTCTCCCATGTTCCCTGGAGCCCCTTCAGGCCCTGCAAGGCCACAACCAGGTCCCCCCAAAGCTTCTCCTCTCCAGGCTGAACATTCCCAGTTCTCCAGCCTTTCCTCCCAGCAGAGCTGCTCCATCCCTCTGCTCCCCTCCTCTGCACTGGCTCCAGCAGCTCCAGGGCCTTCCTGTGCTGTTCCCAGAGCTGGAGGCAGATTCCAGGTGGGGTCTCACCTGAGGGGGCAGAGGGGCACAATCCCCCCTCCCCTGCTGGGGGATCAGCCCAGGGCTCGGGGGGTCTGGGCTGCAGATATTTATCAACCACAGAATTTCTGGAAAATGCTCTTATATTTCCCATTTTCACAGGGCTGAGGTGTTTCCTCCTCTGGAAGAAGAATATCCCAGTTCCCCATTTCAAAGGACACCAGCTGGGTGTCCCCACACAAGTCAGCTCTGAACAGCTCAAACTAAATATCTGAAATATATTCAGCAATATTTCAGCTGTAAAAACTTCCTAAAAAGCCCTTTTCTCCTTCCCTCTCTGAATCCACCTCTGACTGTGCCCAACAGAGGAACGTTCCCTCCATCAGCCCCTCAGGAATCAATAAATCTCTGGTTTCCAGCCCCACTCATCCATCACTCCCCCTCATCCCCAAATCTTTACTGCCCTGATGACAGAGGCAGGAGGAACCAGCTGGAGTTTCAGCTCCCAAATGGAATTCACACAGTTACGAGAAAGAATGATTTGGGGTGGTTTTTTTTCCCTAAATCATGTTTTGACTTGTAAATTGCCCAAAACTGATGTGGAATTTGCCGAGAGGAAAAATGACTCCTGGCACTGTCACTTTTACAGCCACTTTTCAGAGGATAAAACCTCTCAGAACCAACCAAATCTGGTTGAAATCCATCTCCTGTTGACAAGCCAGGAAATCTCCTGCTGGGTGGAAAGGGGAGAACCAGAAAATTCCTAATAACCAAATTATAAAATATAGATTTGGAGCAGTAAAAGTTTGGGAGGAACATGAATTTTTCAAGTCAGGCTGGGGTGATATAGTGAGGAGGGAGCTGCCAAATGACATGTGCTGCAGGGACACTGGGAAAAACAGGGAGGATGAGGGAAATGAGGGATTTTTATACATAACACACACAGAGAATTGGAGAGCAGAGCAATAAACCCCCAAAGGAAACACCTACCATCCGGATTTTGGGAGTCTGCATCCTTGGGAATAGTATAGAGGTCGTAAGTGCTGTTCTCCAAGTTGCTGGCTCTCTGCAGAGAGGGGGAAAAGCTCATTTGGAGGGAGGATTCCCCAAAATCAAGGGTGGAAAAGCACCTGTGTGGAGCAGGAGGGACTCACAGTGCACAGCAGGACGGCGTTCTCTGCTGGGTTGTAGGACATGTTGAACACGGGGAACTTGGAGCCACTGCAGGGCCAGGAAGCAAAGGAATGAGTGGACAACAGTCACCTTCTGATAAATACTCCTTGTTTTCCACATGGAGCAAAGAGCAGAAGAGCTCATCCAATAAAACTGATGGATTTCCTGCCTCAAACCCACTTGGAAACCCCATCAGAACATCAGCGTTTCATAAATGAAACAGCTGGAATTTCAGATCTACCTAAAGCAAAAATTTTAGTTATGCACAAAGATTGACCTAAACCCACTTTTTTTAGGCTTTCTAAGTTCATCTGACACAGAATCCAGTTGAAACTGAGGTTTTCTTCAAAAAAAATGGTATTTCTGACCCAAACCCACCGTCAGAACATCAGCTTTTCATAAATGAAAGAGTTGCTGTTTCTCTTTGAAACTTAAACATAATGAAGAAGGAGTTTTATTCTTCAATATGTAAAAATTGACTTAACCCCCCCCTTTTTTTTAGGCTAAGTTTATCTGATGGCAGAGTCAATTGGAACTGAGCCACCTTCTGATGAAGGTGAAACAAAACGTTTCAAGGGACAGAAGAACCCACCAAAAAATTGATGCATTTCCTGACTCAAATCCACTTGGAAACACCACAAGAATATCAACACCTCAAAAATTACAGAGCTGCCACCTCCCTTAGACACTAAAAACCAGCCAAACCAACAACTTTATCCACCAACACCTAAAAATTGACCTCAACCCCCTTTTTTAAGGCTTTCGGAGGTACCTGAGTACAACACTCTGCCCTGAAGAGGAACAAGCCTGGGATTGGGGATACTGGGAAAGGTCTTGGAAGAGGATGAACCATCTCTTACCTCCTCAGCTGCATCACAGCCACGTCCTTGGAGCTGTTGAAGTCCAGCTGCCTGAGGAAACGGTCCTTGACATAGTAGAGCATGTTCCCGTGCACGGCGTAGGCAGGACGCTCCCGCTCCAGCTTGAACACAATCATCCCACCATCGTGCCCTGGAAAAGCCACGTCAGAATTCCAGCCTGTCAGTGGGAAGAAAAGCAAATCCCACGTGGATCTGCTGTGCACTGAGTAGGAGGGGTTTTTACCTGCAGCAAAGAGGTTGAGGTTGGGGTGAGCAGCCAACACCCAAAAGCGATCGTGGTCGCGCCGGAAGGTTTGGACGCCCGTCCTGCGTGGAAGGAACAAAGGAAATGGGAATGGCTTTCTCCCCTCAGTGTCCAAGGGCTCCTGGGGGGGTGGTGGAGCAGCTCTGACCGTTTGGACATGTCCCACACACGGATGCTCTTGTCCTCGGAGTTGCTGAGGATCAGCTCCTGGCGCGGGTGGAAGACGGCGCACGACACGTTGTTGTAGTGGCCCCGGCACGTGTCCACTTCCCACGCCTTGGATTCTGGGCACACGTGGGAAAGGATGGGCAAATCACTCTCACACCTTTGTGATCTCTTTCCAAGCACAGCACAGCTCAGCCAAGACATAGATAACCCACTGAAGAGGGGCTGAGAGTCTGGGGGGACTGAGGTAACAAAAGCACAGCCATTCCCAGGGGGCTCCTGGCTCTGGAATCATCTCCCTTTCCTACTCCATCAGTGCATATTGAGATCACTTCAGGTGAGGTTTTTACTGCTACGAACTTCTGCTCAGGATCCCAGAATCATTTGGGTTGGGAAAGATCTCCAAGGTCACTAAGTCCAAGCTGTGCCCCATCCCCACCTTGGCCCGCAGAGACACCTCCAGTCCTTCCCTGGACACTCCAGGGATGGGGACTCCAACCCTCCCTGGGCCCTGACTACCCTTTCCAGGAGGAAATTCCTCCTCATGTCCAACCTGCCCCTCCCAGGCCGTTCCCTCTCATCCTGTCCCTTGTTCCCCCTCAGCTCCCCCCTCCTTCCAGGCAATTCCAGAGCCACCAGGTCCCCCCTGAGCCTCCTTTTCTCCAGGATGAGCCCCCCAGCTCCCTCAGGAGTTCTCCACACCCTTCTCCTGCTGCTCCAGCCCCTTTTCCAGCTCCATTCCCTTCCCTGGACACGCTCCAGCCCCTCCAAGCCTCTCTTGCCCTAAGCACACCTGGACACAGCCCTGGAGCTGCCCCTCCCCAGCAGAAACCACCTCCAGGTTCAGCCCTACCCCTAAATCCCAGCTGTGACCCCCCTGTCCCCAGGGGTTGTTCCAGCAGGTTCCTCTCACCGTTCATCCTCCAGATCTTCACCTGCCGGTCGTCGGCCCCCGACACAATCAGGGGCATGGTGGGGTGGAAGGCAGCCCAGTTCACCCCCCTGTCGTGGCCCTGCAGGAAAAAAGAACCCCTTGAAGCCCTTTGGTGGCTCAAAGGAACCAGCAGAAGGACAAAGCAGCAAAGGCTGCAGGTAGTTCTGCAACGTTGCTTTTCCCAATTCCCTCATCCGCATTTTGATTATTGTATTATCAGAAGCCACGTCGGGTGTTTGAGCTCTGGTTTTCCTGCTGTTTTACAGGGACTTGGAGGGGCCTTTGTGTCCCAGAGGTCCCATGGCATGAGGGGGAAGGGGCTGTGCTGCCTCCCAGGTGGGGCTGTACCTCCAGGACGTGTTTCACCACCGCGTCCGTTGTCCCGAACAAATCCACGCCCGTGATCCCTCGGACGTCCGACTCCACGGCTCCAGGGGACAGGTTCTTCTTCCTCAGCCCTTCAGGGACAAAGGGCAAGGAGGAGCAGAGGCAGAGGAAGCAAAAATTAGGTTATCACACAATCAGTGAGGTTAGAAAAGAGCTCCAAGGTCATCGAGTCCAGGCTATGCCCCATCCCCACCTTGTGACATCCAGTCCTTCCTTGGACACTCCAGGGATGGGGGATCCAAACCTCCCTGGGCAGCCCCTTCCAAGACCTGACCACCCTTTCCAGGAGGAAATTCCTCCTGCTGTCCAACCTGACCCTCCCCTGGCACAGCTGGAGGTCATTCCCTCTTGTCCCATCCACTATTCCCTGGGAGCAGAGCCTGACCTCCTCCTCCCATTGGGATTTGGAAAAGGTCCCTCCTGAGCCTCCTTTTCCCCAGGATGAGCCCCTCCTGCTCCCTCAGCTGCTCCTGCTTCTCCAGCCCCTTCCCCAGCTCCATTCCCTTCTCTGGACACGCTCCAGCCCCTCAGTATTCAGAATTTAACAGGCCAAGCACTCCCAGGTGCTCTTTTCATGCACATGGAAGCTGGGAATTCTCCTCGTCCCTCACACCCTGTGCTGAGGGCGACACTTCAGGGAGGAGCATCTTGGAATGTGCCCTTTAAACTCACATAACTGAGGGCATTGAAGTGCTCATGATCCCAAAATCTGCAGGAAAACACTTCCCACTGCTGTCAGGTTCCCAGCGCACGGAGCTGGAGCTCCATTACAAGGATTGTGGACACAACAGCCCCAGATAAAACGGGAAATGGCTCTTCCCAGGAGACTACTGGAGCCACAGCAGAATCCTGATAAGGACACAGGCCTTCCTGGGGATGAATTGTGGAGTGGGACGATGGTTGGAATACGTTCCTGCTGGTTTTTCCACATCCCAGTGTTGTCACAGCGCCGCGTCCGAGGGAGCGACAGCTGAGTCAATATTCCAGCACATCCCTAAAACTCCCTCCCCTCGGATGAGCCGAGGAAAAACAGCCCTGTACTGTCTCCAAAGCCATTTGGCAGCTGGAATTCTGCTGAGAGCGAGTGGTTTTTGGGAGAGAGGAGCAGCAGAGTTGTTAAACTCCCCCGTGCTGGCAGAGCAGAGAGGGGACAGGTTTTAAATATCCAGGATATCCTGTCCCCTGGATATCCTGGATATTGACACAGCTGGCAGTGCCTGAGCCAGTGCCATGAGCACAGAGGGTCCAACCAAAACTGCCACAGGAGTCTGGAACAATCCATGCCCTCACACCCCCCACCACTTAGGATGATCCTTATTTCCAGCTTTTCCTTCAGGGATATTTCATTCCAGCACCTTGTGGCCTGGGGAGAACTAAGAGACAGCCAAGACATCCAAATATTCCAGAGTTGTGACCTGCACCTCCTGCTCTCAGTCTCAAAATGGACAAGGAGAGTGGAAAAGTTGAAAGAATTCCTAATAATCCTCTTTTCCTGTCATCACCTATGAGTGGGCTACAAAAAAACACCCAAAACCCAAATCCAGCCCGTTTTGCACCCCACAAAGAGGCCTTTTTCTCTTCTTGCTGCTACCAAGAGCTTTTCAAGGGGATAAAGGTGATCCCGAAATGCCTAAAATCCACCTAAAAGTTTGGCACATCTGCCAAGGTGCCAAGGCCCCGTTGTTTCCAAGGGTGTCTCCATTTGGAGATTGGGTTGGACAATCTCCATCTCCAGGGGTTTTTGGCTGCACAAGGACACAGATCCCATCACCTGCTGTGGCAGGAGAGCTGCTCCAAGGAAAAGAGGGACTGGATGGTGCCCAGGGTCCCTTCCAGACAACATCCTACAATTCCACGGAAACTGAGGGCAACAGATTCCCATCACTGGGGCAGTTTTTTGCTCCCAGCCCCAAAGCCCTCTGTCCTGCCTCACTTGGCTTTCAACCTGCCCAGAATCCCAGGATCATTTATGTTGGAAAAGACCTCCAAGATCAAGCTGTGCCCCATCCCCACCTTGTCCCCCAGGGACACCTCCAGTCCTTCCCTGGACACTCCAGGGATGGGGACTCCAAACCTCCCTGGGCCCTGACCACCCTTTCCAGGAGGAAATTCCTCCTCATGTCCAACCTGACCCTCCCAGGCCGTTCCCTCTCATCCTGTCCCTTGTTCCCCCCCAGCTCCCCCCTCCTTCCAGGCAATTCCAGAGCCACCAGGTCCCCCCTGAGCCTCCTTTTCTCCAGGATGAGCCCCCCCAGCTGCTCCTCCCAGGATTCACTCCCCAGACTCTTCCCAACCCTTTCCTGAGGCTGGTTTGCCCCTGGGCAGCTCACCAGAGATATCCCAAACCCTCACAGTCTGATCCAGGCTGGCAGAGACAACCAGGTCCTCTGAGGGGTGGAACTGGGCACACATCACGTAGTGGTTGTGCCCTGTCAGGACACTGCAACAAAAAGGGGCACAAAATACCATTAAAACTGAAAAGGTATCAAGAAACATCTCAATTTGCACCAACAGCAACGGGCCCAGGGTGGGGAAGGATTGCTAAAAGCTGCTCTGGATGGATAAACACAGGGAATCATGGAATGGGATGGGCTGGAAGGACCTTGAAGATCCCTGAGACCACAGGCAGGGAGAGCTCCCACTGTCCCAGGTGGCTCCAAACTGGCCTTGGGCACTTCCAGGGATGGGGAATCCATGGAGTAACCAGTGCCAGGGCCTCCCCACCCTCACAGAGAACAATTCCTTCCCAATATCCCACCTAAATTCCCCCTCTGTCAGGCTGAGCCCATCCCCTTGTCCTGTCACTGCACTTCTGATGAAGAGTGTCCCCAACATCCCTTCTTGCACAGATTGTTCTTGAAAAGCACAGATCCCACCCCAAAAGTGCCATTATGTTTTCCAGCAAACCCTGCTCTCACCAGACACAGGT
This sequence comes from Calyptomena viridis, assembly GCA_013390005.1. Classification (NCBI taxonomy): domain Eukaryota; kingdom Metazoa; phylum Chordata; class Aves; order Passeriformes; family Eurylaimidae; genus Calyptomena; species Calyptomena viridis. The sequence continues at coordinate 17,776 of WEIV01017470.1, forward strand.
CCTGGACTGCCAGTTCCAAACCCGGATGGTCTGGTCATCAGAAGCACTCAGGATCCAGGGATATTCCTAAAAAATCCCAAAGTATTCTGTATAGAAAGCAACCCACAGATATTCCCTCCCCACAGGGTATTTTCCAGCCATCCCCAGGAATCCCACAATCCCTGAGGCTGGGAAAGACCTCCATCCTTGTCCCCCAGTCCGGGGCCCTGAGGGACACACCCACATTCCCTGGACACTCCAGGGATGGGAACTCCACCTCCCTGTGCTCTGACAACCCTTTCCATGGAAAAAATTCCTCCTGATGCCCCAAATGACCCTTTTAAATCTTATTTAAGATGCTGGAGGCAGAACTTCCACCTCTACAGAAGGTCCCCGTGGCTGGAGCAGCATCACACCAGCAATTCCAGCACCATTTCATGGAACCATGGAAGGAATCATGGAATGGGTTGGAAAAGACCTTAAAAATCCAGCCCCCCCCCTGCCACGGGCAGGGACACCTCCCACTATCCCAGGCTGCTCCAACCTGGCCTTGGACACTTCCAGGGATGGGGAATCCATGGAATAACCTGTGCCAGGGCCTCCCCACAGGGAACAATTCCTTCCCAATATCCAACCTAAACCTCCTATCAGTTTGAAGCCATTCCCTTTGTGCTGTCACTCCAGGCCCTTGGAAAGGCTCTTCCCATGGTTTCTGGCAGCACAGAAGGGACTCAGGGAGCCCAGTGTGGCAGGCAGGGAGCAGAACCCACGTGGTGGAAGAAGGTTGTCCGGATGTAATCCAGGTGTCCCAGGAGTGTGAAGAGGCAGCGGCGCAGCTTGTAATTCCAGACCTGGAATCACAGAACCACGGAACATCCCCAGTTGGAAGGACCCCACAGGGACCACCTGAGTCCAACTCCAAGCCATGGAAGCAGGATGACGACAGTCCCACCTCCTTTTGTCACCATTCCCACTTTTCAGCTCAACTCTTCCCTCTTAGAAGGTGTTTTTAATTTAAGTTACAAGAACACTTCTCTCTCATGTCCCTGGACAGGAGAGTGACAATTCCCAAACTTCCTTTCCCTCCCCCACACTCTTTATCATCTTTTCCTACAATATCCTGAGTTGGAAGGGACCCACAAGGATCATCCAAGTCCAACCAGTTTTTTTGTACATTCCCTTCCCTGGGTGACACCTTTTAGAAAACAAAAGAAGATAATTTACCTTTATTTTGTAATCATCACCTCCAGAAACAAACAGGGGCTGCTGTTTGTGGAAATCAATCCCTCGGACAGGTCCTAAAAATAGGAAAAGCAGGTTGGACACAGGATGGTTGGAGCAATTCCTGCTCCACTCACAGGCTGTAAGTTGCCTTTTTCCTCCTTCCTGCTGCTACTGGTCCATCAAGAGATTTAAAGCACAGTAAAGAGTCATGTAACAGCCTGAAATCTCATTTCCAAACCCTTCCTTTCACAGAATCATGGAATATCCTGAGCTGGAAGGATCATCCATCCTACTCCTGGTCCTGCAAACCCCAACAATCCCACCCTGTCCCTGAAAGTTGTCCAGACACTCCTAGAGCTCTGGCAGGTTTGGGGTTGTGCCCATCCCTGGGGAGCCTGTTCAGAGTCCAACCACCCTCTGGGGGGAAGAATTTTCCTAATATCCACCTCAACATTCCCTGACACAGCTCCAGCCATTCCCTGGGTCCTGTCACACCAGAGCAGAGATCGGAGCTGCCCCTCTGGGTCTGTAACAGCCCAACACTCCACCCCCACATCCACTCCTTTCCCTCAGGATGCTCCAGCAAACCACCAGAGACCCCCCAGATCTGTATCTGCAGCTTCATCTCCCCACCAGCCCCAAACCCCCCACCCCACTCCTCATGTCTGCAGCCCAGCAAACCACCCACGGGGAAACTTGGGCTCATTCCAAGAGTCTCTGGGATCAGAGAGCTCAGGAACCTCCCCCTGGCCATTCCCAGCCCCCTCCAGGAGCAGATCCCAGCTCGTCCCTCCCCACTGACCGTCGTGCTCGTCGAACTTGTCGATGAGGGTGCACATGCGATAGTCCCACAGCTGGATGACCCCATTGTGGAGGCTCGTCAGGATCCACGGCCTCTTGGGATGGAAGCTGAGCCCTGGCAAGACACAGAGGTGTGGGAGGCTTGGGGATCCATAGGGAAGGTGCCTCCTGCCCCACTCGGGAGCACAGGGATCTCCTGGCTCAGCCACCCCTTGGTGCCCGGTGTTAGGGAATCATTGAGAGAACCCCAGAATCATGGAATGGTTTGGCAGGAAGAGACCTTAAATTTAGTTCCACCCCCCTGCCGTGGGCAGGGACACCTTCCACTGCAGCAGGTTGATCCAACCAACCTGGCCTTGGATACTTCCAGGGATGGGGCAGCCACAAGGATGGACTGAGGTTGGAAAACGTCTCCAAGGTCATGGAGTCCAAGCTGTGCCCCATCCCCACCTTGTCCCCCAGGGACACCTCCAGTCCTTCCCTGGACACTCCAGGGATGGGGACTCCAAACCTCCCTGGGCCCTGACCACCCTTTCCAGGAGGAAATTCCTCCTCATGTCCAACCTGACCCTCCCAGGCCGTTCCCTCTCATCCTGTCCCTTGTTCCCCCCCAGCTCCCCCCTCCTTCCAGGCAATTCCAGAGCCACCAGGTCCCCCCTGAGCCTCCTTTTCTCCAGGATGAGCCCCCCCAGCTCCCTCAGGAGTTCTCCAGACCCTCCTCCTGCTGTTCCAGCCCTTTTTCCAGCCCCATTCCCTTCCCTGGACACACTCCAGCCCCTCCATGTCCCTCCCGAACTGCGGATCCCCGGACACCCCTGGACGTTCCCCCACAGAAGGTCAATCCCGGCCCTGCGCCATCACCGCCCCCCCCGCTCCGGCCCGTAAATCTCACCCGGCGCGTTTCCCATCCCCATTTTTCACACACAAACACACTCGATACCGATATTTCCGTTACCTTTCACCCGCGCCGACTTGGTCTCGAACTTGGTGAGCATCGCCCCTCACGGCCCCGCTCCACGTCAGCGCCCCGGAACCGCCGCCCGCTTCCCCTTCCCGCTCCTCCCTCCGCCCGGCGGAACAGGAAGCGCCGGGATCGCAGCGATCGGAGGGATCGGAGCGATCGGAGGGATCGGGGGGAGCCGGGGGAGCCGGGGATGGAGGCAGCGCCGGGCAGATGCCGCGCAGCCCCGCGGCTGATCCGGGCCCTGCTCGTGGCCGCGATGGCGGCGGGTNGGGCTGGGGGTCACCCCCCGAGCCTTTTGGGGGTCCCCTGTGAGATGGGGGGGTTGGGGGTCACCCTGAGCCATTTGGGGGTCCCATTTGAGGTGGGGGGAACTGGGGTTCACCCTCCCGAGCTTTTTGGGGGACCCCTCTGAGCTGAGGAGGGGCTTGGAGCCACTCCCCTGGGCTGAGGAGAGTCTGGGGGTCATTCCTTGAGCCTTTTGGGGGTCCCCTGTGGGATGAGGAGGGACTGGGGGTCACCCCCCGAGCCTTTTGAGGGGGGGCTGAGGGTCACCCACCCGAGCCTTTTAGGGGTCACTCTAAGCCATTTGACTCTAAGTCACCCCTGAGCCATTTGGGGGTCCCTTGTGAGCCGGGGAGGGGTTCGAGTTCACCTCCCTGACCTTTTTGAGGGTCCTCTATGAGCTGGGGAGGGGCTCGGGGTCCCCCCGTCAACATTTGGAGTCCCTGGGGAGGGTCTCATGTCCCCCCATGAGGTTTGGAGCCCCTTCATGTCCCCCGTGAGCCCGGCAGGGTCTGGAACCCTTCTGAGATAGGGGGACACCCGTGGGTGCCCCCCTGACCGGGGCCTGTCCTCCCCCAGGCTCCTGCCAAGGGAATTCCGTGGAGAGGAAGATCTACATCCCCCTGAACAGGACGGCTCCGTGTGTGCGGCTCCTCAACGCCACCCACCAGATCGGCTGCCAGTGTGAGCCTGGGGGTCCCTGGGGGTCTCACCGTGGGGTGGGGGGGGTGAGGAACCCTCCTGGTGCCCCTTGTCCCCAGTGCTTTTTGTCCTCTTAATCCCACTAAGAATCGTGGAGTCATGGAATGGTTTGGGTGGGAAAGGGACCTCAGAGATCATCTCATTCCAACCTTCCACTAGTCCAGGTTGCTCCAACCTGGCCTTGGACACTCCAGGGATGGGGAATCCATGGAATAACCTATGCCATGGGTGAGGCCTCCTCACCCTCACAGCCTGGAATTCCTTCCCAATATCCCATCCAAACCCCCTCTGTGTCAGTGTGACCCCATTCCCTTGTCCTGTCACTCCAGGCCCTTGGGAATAGTCTCTCCCATGTTCCTTGGAGCCCCTTCAGGCCCTGCAAGGCCACAACCAGGTCCCCCCAAAGCTTCTCCTCTCCAGGCTGAACATTCCCAGTTCTCCAGCCTTTCCTCCCAGCAGAGCTGCTCCATCCCTCTGCTCCCCTCCTCTGCACTGGCTCCAGCAGCTCCAGGGCCTTCCTGTGCTGTTCCCAGAGCTGGAGGCAGATTCCAGGTGGGGTCTCACCTGAGGGGGCAGAGGGGCACAATCCCCCCTCCCCTGCTGGGGGATCAGCCCAGGGCTCGGGGGGTCTGGGCTGGGTCATGTCCAGCCTCTCCCCCAAAGTCCTTCTCC